>CATIWK010288521.1:0-10959 GCA_949634005.1 Mallotus japonicus
TATATTAGACTATATAATAGAAGACTAATCTTTCTTTTTAAATTAGATAAAATAATTTTTTTTATCATTCAAATAAATAATAAATAAAATCCATAGATGAAGCTGAATAAGTGGGCAAATATTTACTTGATCCATCCATTCAATGAATAGTAATTTTTTGGCCTTACATGTTTTCTTGTCATTCAATTGGAAGCCTCCTTTGCGAATTAATTTACTGACTTAGCAGATGTATCAACAAGATAAAAATAAAATAAAGAACAAAGGGATGAATATTGTAGTCCGTTGATTTACACATAAATATCAAAAAATAATCTTTTATGATATGTTGATTCACAAAGAATGTAAAAAAATAGGCATCAAATATTTATTGATTCTCTAAAAATACCGAAATTTGGAAAAAAAAAAAAAAGAGAAATTTTATTGATTCACGGAAAACTAACTCACATAGCCCTAAGACTTACATATTTAGGGTGGCTCAAGCTTCCAACTCTCATCTTAATTAGGAAATAAAATAAAAACAATTCCACATTAAGGTGGGAAATTAAATCCCAACCAAAAGATTCTCTCAAAAAAAAAAAAAAAAATCTCAACCAAAAGGAAAGTCAAATTGTAATCATGAAATAAAATTAACACAATACTAAATTAGAAATAAAAATCTAATAATAATAATAATAATAATGAAAAATTATATTTCTCTCCGATGTTCCGCAAACTCATCCCAAATACTCTTAAACTTGTTGCTCCGCATCATTTACATTATTGAACCAAATGATGCATCCTTAAGATAAGGAATGAGTTGAATACAGTATATTTCGTGAGTAAATAGATTTCTTTTCTGGGTATAATTTTGGATATCAATTGGACATTGATGCTATCTTCATTGATCTTTCTTATTAACTTAAACATATGTTTTCTCCTTTGTTACAAGAAAAGGACTACTACTTTTTTAGTCAATTTGCATGTTACTTTAGACTATTTTTTTTCCAAACAATATTGAAAAGCTTTTTGTATATGGATTTGACGCAATGAGAAAGATTTTTTTTTTTGTATAAAATACTGGTACTCAAGCTACATTGAACTCTTCTTTATTCAGTTCAATCCGTACACAATTATAAAAATATCAAAAATTTTCTAACTATTTAACGTGACTATGTACACTAAAAAAATATTTTTTTCAAATACTTTTTTAAAAAATTAATTTTATTAATTGATAAAAAGTTTTTCTTGTTTTTCAAATGAACTAACCCGCTTGAATATCTTACATGAAACTTGTGAAGTGATACACTGGTGCATTGTGAAAATTATGCAGTCTTCCAAATCATAAGATAATATTTTAGAAAATTCTCTTAGCGTAATTAAGAATTTTCAATAAATATTATCATAAGTACGTAATTTTTTCTCCACTTTTATATTTAAAACTCAACAATGACCTTTCTAAGCCATTGGATTTGCGAAATTAATTTAAAGGATGCCCGTTTTACACTTCACCACTGCTGTAAGATAGCCACCTTCCAATCAAGCTATCTCCACCATAACAAGGAGGTTTCTTACATATTGTGCGCTTACAGAGCTGCCCTATATATAAGTAACTCGTTTCACTTGAATTTCATTCCAGGCAAGTTTGACTAAGCTGACACATATAGGTGAAAAATGAAGCTTGAAATTGAAGTAATTTCCAAAGAGATCGTCAAACCATCATCTCCAACCCCAGATCACCTTCGCCATTACAAACTCTCCTTTCTTGATCAAATATCACCACCTGTGCATAACCCTTTACTCCTCTTTTATCCAGCAGATGGTGAAGTTACATTCAACAATGTCCAGAAGTACTATAACCAGCTCAAGCAATCCTTATCTCGGGTCCTAACCTATTACTACCCATTAGCCGGACGCATTAAAGACAACAATTTCGTGGACTGTAACGATGAGGGTGTTCTTTGTTTGCAAGCTAAAGTAGATTCCTGTAAACTTTCAGATGTTATTGATAATCCAGAGCCCGATGAATTCAAGAAGTTACTTCCTTTCGAATTAGACGAAGCTCGGGACATGGCATCAGGCGTCCAATTCAACATCTTCAAGTGCGGTGGAGTTTGTATCGGTCTGTGCGTTTCTCACAAGATTGCAGATGCATTATCAACATTTACATTTCTTAAAACTTGGGCTGCCACTGCTCGTGGAGAAACTGATGACATATCAACTCCAGAATTTGTCTCGGCCACCCTTTTCCCTCCCAAAAATCTATCCGGATTTAATCCAAACACTGGCATCACTAAAGAAAATGTTGTGACAAAGAGGTTTCTGTTCAGAGCTTCCTCAATAGAGGCTCTGAAAGCTAAATATTCTACAGGAGATAATAACCAGCAGATATTGCCTTCACGCATTGAGGCATTATCAGTTTTCATATGGAGTCGCTTCACGGCTGCTACTAAGGTGGAATCAGATCCTGGTTATAAGATATGCTTGATGCTTCACGCAGTAAACCTGCGCAAGAGGATGGATCCGCCTCTGCCAGAACATTCTTTTGGGAACTATTATCGTATTGCTATTACAGTTCCATTTACTGATACCGGGGACGAAGGCTTTGATCTTGTCAGGCAGATTAGAGATTCAATAAGTAATATAGATAAGGATTATGTGAAGCAACTTCAAGAAGGGGATGAACATTTGGATTTCATTAAAGAGAGAGCTGACAGTTTCATCAGAGGTGAGATTGATACTCTTAACTTCACTAGTTTGTGCAGGTTTCCTCTATATGATGCAGATTTTGGGTGGAGTAAACCGATATGGGCAGGTTCACCTAGCCTGACTTTCAAGGATCTGGTTGTTTTCATGGACACTGCCTCTGGAAATGGAATAGAGGCACTGATACATCTTAAAGCGGAAGACATGGCCAAATTCCAAGAGGATCAGGAGTTGCTTCAGTTTGTCACATGTTAGAATTAATGGTTATATCTAAAGATTTTATCTATCTGCATGCTTGAATTGTGTACTACTTGGCTTTGTCTGTTGTTGAGCATTATCTGTTCAAATGTACATATTCTATTACTAAAAATAATGGCTGGAAGCATTGTTTCTGTAGCACCTATATTTATGTAAAGTATTTGTCATGTATTGATTTATATATTTTTTTTATTAGCTCCGAAATTTGATAGCTATGAGAGTTCTGATTAATGTAGATCAAGTCAAGTTGATTTATAATTCTTTTTAATTAGCTCTAACATTCAGTAACCGTAAGAGCTCTAATTAATCCAATTGAGTTAGATAAACCTATAAGAGACTCAAACTCTTCCAATATATATTTTCTCTATATATAATATTGAAAATCTAAATCTTATTTAAAAGAATTTAAACAAATAAATTATGCTAGTTGGATATATAACTCTCAAAAAAGTACCTTAGTTCACTCCAAGACAAATGGCAAAAGATCCAAAACAAAACTATATGTAGTCCAAGAAAAAAAGAAAAGCAATAAGCATTTTCTTTGAGATGTTCATAGAGAAGACTTGGGCATGGAATTAGGGACTAGTAGCACACTAGGATTCAAACAAGCAACAGCAAGCAACTCTTGATCACGTTCAAAGAATGCCATATCTTCTTCTGTCAAAGTCACCCAAGCCTCAATTCCATCCCCATCTTTAGCATCTAACATTACAATAACATTCTTGAAAGCACTGCTTGGTATGGTGACCCACTCAGGCTTCCCCCACCCAAAATCAATACCATAAAATGGAAACCTGCACAAACTGGTGCTTATATAGAAGTCTATGTTACCTTCTTGAAGCATGTGCCCTGCTTCTGTAAAAGATTCAGAAATAGCTTCAATTGCGTTATCTTCTTTTAGTTTCTTGACATAGTTCCTGTCAAAATCTTGCATCCCTTTTCTGATCCGAGCAACCAAGCTTGGCAGATCTATCTGGTCGCACTCTGTAGCCTGTGAAGAGAAGTGCCCTGCAAGATTACCGATACTCTGTTCTGGTATTGATGGCACCATCCTTCTTCGTAAGTTCACAGATTGAGAAAGTATAGATAGCCTGGAATGATCTGTATTTGATCGTGATGAGTTCATTGCGCATTTCCAAATCAGTCCTGTCACTGCTTCGACTCTTGTTGGACGCTTTACGCTTTCACTTGCAGCTTTAGCCTGAAGGGACGCAATCTTGAATCGATCAAACACAAATCTTTTTGTAGCATACAACTCTTTAATTGGCTTGGAGGTTGTCTTTTTAAACGAGAAATTTTGAGGTGGGAAGATTGATGCTGGTTTAAACAATGGAAGAAGCTCAGCCTGGTTAGACCTATTGCGACCGGAAGATTTTTCAGCCCAATCCTTGATGAATGCTGTAGCTGTGATTGCATCTGATATCTTCTGGGAAACGCATACCCCAATCGCTAATCCACCACAGGCAAAGCAGGTGATTTGAACATGTAACAAGCTGCCAATTAGTGCTTCAGGAGAATCAATTTCGATAGCGATCAATTTTCTTACGATCTCAGCTTCAGGTTTTTCAAGAAATGGAGACAGAGGGCAGTTGACTTTTGCTTCGACGAAATCCACTCCACTGTCGTTGCATTCAATTGATGCATTAGCGTCTTTGATTCTACCAGCTAGTGGATAGAATCGGGTTAAGGTTTCAGATAAAGATCGCTTTAGCAGCTGAAATCTCTCTGAAACTGAAGTAAGTTGCCGGTGTTTGATTTGGTCATTAATGGAGTAGAAAAAGAGCAGAGGTCCATAACATACAGGAGCAAGTTGATCAAGAAGTGAAAGCTCATAATTCTTTAGACGAACAGGGGTTGGAGAAGATGGTCTTATGGTTTGTTTGTTGATGATCTCTACATTGATCTCCATAGCCATATCTGCTTTTTCTTGCTACAAATATTAAAGCTTGTCACCATTAACCCCAAGAATAGCTTCAACGTCTTTGAAGTTAGATTAGTTTATTGATCTTTTAATGTTTTTTTTGAACAACTTATTAATCTTTTAATGTTATTTAATAGTTTGCTGTTAGACTAATTTATTAATAGTTTATATTAATCGTTGGGTAAGTTTTGAATTAATATTAATTTATATATATATATATATATCGATAATTACAAACGTAGCAAGCCGCCATTTTACTAAAAAAACTATAAAAAAGAAACTACCCCAATTACATGGGACAGTTTCGTCAAAAAAAATTAATAAAAAAAATTATCTTTTGCAGTGGCTATATATATATATATATATATATATATATATATATAGATGAAGAAAGCACTCAACCACTAATACATTTTTAGTCAACGAAACCTCTTCATTAGAACTTTTTTTAAGTGTAAAAAGGATTTCAAAAATTAAAAAAATAGCAATAAAGAAATAAATAGAAGGCAATCTTGTCGACAAAATTATCATTACTCGTGATACACAAACTCCAATTTGCTTCCTTCAAAAAAAAAAATTCCAATTTGCTGTTTACTTTTGTTTTCCTTATTGAAGAGATAACAACTTCGTAATTCTCATAATAAAAAAATGCTAATCTTTTCACCAAACAAATAACAACTATTAGTACACCAACAGCTTCTAGGACTAGCTGATACAAACTATTATCATTTAAACAATATTTTGAATTTAAATTATGGTGTATATAGTTATATTTATTTAAAAAAATTATTATTTTTATAATTCTCTTCAAATCGAATCAAATTAATTTAAATTACTGGTTCTAAATATCAATAATTTAAAAAAAAAATAGAACAAACTGGTACAAGTTGTTGACTTTTTTTTTTTTTTTTTAGCATGATGTGATTTGGATTATGATTACTTGGATTTGGACGCTCACAACTCACACTCATGATTTGGCTTGGATTATGATTATTAGAACCTTATTGGTTAGGCTCTTAGTGAATGGATTTCATAGATTCCGGACATAAGTTTTACAGTTCAGCCCATTATTTGTAATTAGGTTATTAAATAATTATCGACTTTGATAATTGTTTAACTAATATTTGAATTATCTTTTGCTGATTCTTTTCAATTTGATTTCATTATTAATATGGTATCAGATTGTTAGCTTTTATTATATTATAGAGTCTTAAATTACTTCTGTATATATAAAACTTCTATTGAATATATAGTAAATTTTAATATTACTTTCTAATGAAAAAATTATTGCATTCTAACAGCTAGATAGTAATTAGGTATCGTATTTTGCTTAAAGTTGAGTAGTCAAATAATATAACTTTCTTCAAAATATCAATAGGGATTCTACCTTTACCTCTCTTTCCCTGAGTTAAAAAAAAAAATCATGTATCATATCTCAATAAAATTAATTATCATCATCTTCAACTGCAACAGGAAGGCTCACTAATGTAATGGATGTCCAATCGTTATAAAATAATATTTCAAGCAAAGGATAAAAATTAATATATAAAATTTCAACTGTATTTAATGAGTTTTTAATAAATTATGCATGAAAAATTTTCTTGAGATGTGATGAAACCTGATAAGATCGTTATTAAACTTTTTTTTTTCCTTTTTTAACACATATATTGTCTGTAGCCAACTAAACAAAAGTGATTAAATTTAAAAAAAAAAAAATTAAAGGATCTGTATATGCTACAGCTTTAAAAGAAATTATTACACAATTCGAATTTTGCAACAGTCATGTCCCTCAATTTCATAAGCGGCCACTACACTATTATTACCTCATTCACAACTTAGATCTTTTCTTTGCTTACATTACATTCGGGACTGTGGCGAAGCTATCTCTTTCCCTAATATGTACTGTGAGTCTACGATACTTGGATTAACCTTCGCAAATGCTAGAAGCTCTTCATCAGTCTCAAACACAGCCATCTCCTGTTCTTTTAAAGATACAAATGCTTCAATTCCATCACCTTTTCTTGTATCCATCATACCATAAACGTTCCTCGCATAAATTTCAGGATGAGTTACCCACACTGGCTTCCCCCATCCGAAATCCACTTCATAGATAGGGAATCCGCACCAGCTGCTACATATGTACATATCGAATTTACTAATCTTATCTTCTTCTGCTGCTGAAAGCTTCCCCAAAATAAAGGAATATAATTCTTCACGTCCGAATCTTTTCAAGTTATTGCACAATTCTGTCTTTTCTTGCCTGAACGTACGTACCAGCTGAGCTAACTCTATCTCGCTCCCCTTCCTAATTGATGCTGCGAAGTTCCATATAAAACACCCCATAGAACTTTTTGACACTGGAGAAGTCATCCTAGAACGCAAATTTATTGCTTGAAGCAACATAGCTAGCTTTGAGGATCCTGATACAGATCTAGCTGCAGAGATGGCAGATTTAAAAATTAGTGCAGTCACCACCTCCACCCGTGTAGGATTCTGAACTTTGTTTGCCACCGTGGCCTTCAGTTTGGCTATGTTTGATGCATCAAAAACAAGTCTTCTGAAAGTACAATTCACTTTCTCAAGAAGCTCGTAGGGTTGGGTTGATAACTCAATGGATGGATACATGAAACCCAAATTGAATAAAGGAGTGATTTCATCTTTGGCTGATCTACGAGCCATGGCAGCCCAGTTGCTCATGAAAGAACGTTGGCCTGCCATGTCTGTGACCCTGTGAGAAATGCACAGGGTCAACGCCATTCATCCGTAGCCAAAATAGGTGACCTGAACAATCAAGAGACTGCTCAAAAGTGGATCTTTGGATCGGAGGCCTTCTGGAATCAAGGATGCCACTGTTTCAGGAGAAGGATACTTGAGGATATCAGACAAATTACACTTGCTTTGTGCTTCCAGAAACTCGACCCCTTCATCATTGCAATCAATAGTAACACTATCTTTGATCCTTCCTGCCAGTGGGTAATATTTGGATAGTGCTGCAGATAAGGATTGTTTGAGTATAAAAGATCTATGGGCAACCTGAGTTGGGCGATCCTGAGCGGCCACCTGATCATCAGAGTAGAAGAAAATAGTAGGCATGTAGACGGTGCTAACAAGCTGCTCGAAGAAACAAAGGGGGTGGATTCTTTTGAGATCTGGTGTTGGAGAGGACGGTTTAACCATCTCCTTGGAAAGTATCTCAGGTTTGATGTCAGGATTCATTTATTTATTTTTTTTCCTTCTGCTCATTCACTTGCATGTGATTTATAATTAAATCAAAGAACAAAATGTATATTTTCAGGAACGCATTTAATGCCTGTATGGAAATTCATGAAAGGAGGTAGTGGTCGTTAAAGATTTGGTAATTTAATGTTTGAAAAGGGTGTATCAGGATTAGGTTGCGTCCACCAAGGTAAGTGGACTTTAAGAGTATCTCCAATAAACTCTTTATTAAGTAAAATTTTTTATTTTAAAGAGTCAAACTAAAAAAATGGTTTCTAATATACTATTTATATTTTTATTTTAATAGAGAGTTGGTTTGACTCTCTATATGTAGAGAGTCAAACCTCACTTTCTACTCTAAAATATTTCAATTCCCCATGCAGAATATTAATTGATGTTTATCTATTTATTAAAAATAATTTTCTCTTTCATCAAATGGAATAAAAAGTTTAAATAAATAAAGGGAAATCTTGTAAAAAATAAAAGAGAAAAAAATTAAGCATTAATGTTTATTGGATAAAGTAAAATGAAGATTAAAAATATAAAGAGTTTATTAGAGTTATATAAATTTTTTCACTTTTTATATTTAAAAATTTCTCAAGATGCTTTTTATTAAGTAAAAAAAACTCTTTAAAAAAAAAATACTATTAGAGATACTCTAAGCAAGGAACTGAAGCGGCGCGTTAACATTTCTACACAATTGGATGTAATTATTGCAAGAAAAGCTACAGTTACGACTATTGTTGGATAGAGACATGGATATTACCCAATGCAATTTGTTTCACGAGTGGATATACATATTCGGATAAGTACAATGAGGGCCGCAAAAAAAAAGAAAAAAAAATCTTTTTATTATATTTTTACCTTAACACGTTTTGATCACCTATAAAATAGGAAAATAAAATAATAATTTCAGCAGGGATCGACACTTTATTTATGTTGTATCCCACAATATTAATACTTCATTCGTTCCTTTTTAATTGTTATATTTTGAAAAAAATAAAATTTTATTTATTTGTCATTTTTGTATATCCAATAAAATATTACTTTTTATCCTTAATAACGTTTATTGGCCAAATGCCTTCTTTCACACCTAAACTTTATCACTTTGATCTATTCCACACCTCAACTTTATTTTCTTCCTATTATACATATGAATTCAAATTTTTTTATTCTATTGAATGTATGAGTTGCCAGTGTGGACACTGGATTCAAGTGCTTGTCCACGCTGGCAACTCATACATTCAATAGAGGGCAGCTTGAACAAGCAACAAAGGACCACCCGTTTGCAATCCTGACAAGGATTGGATGTACACTCGACAGGAATGAATTTTCTGATCATCCGATTATCAGGATTTTTAAGAAACTTGGACAGATAAATAGCTCCTTCGTCGTTGCATTCGATTATGGAATTGTCTCTGATTCTACCGGCAAACGGGTAGAATACAATCAGAGGTTCGAATAATGATCTCATTAGTAGGTCAGATGTTTCAGTAATAGAGGAAGGTTTATTCATGGAGTAAAACTGAACCATAGATCCATAAACTGCATGAGATAACTAATCTAATAAGGAGTTATGTTGTTAGAATCTTACGATTCACGATTCGAATCTTACGATTCGAGTCGGTTTATCTCAAATTCGATGCGAATTTATAGGTGAATCGGAAAAGTATAAGAATCGATGCCGAATCTTACGATTCGATAGTGAATCATAAGAATTGATATGAATCTACGATTCTCAACGATTATCGTCTATTGAATAAAATGAATCTTATTTAAAATATACACTTAGGGAATGGAAAAAGTCATGGCTTTTCAATTAAAACCACTTAAAAGTTGAAAATTCGATAATAAAAACACAAACCTAACTTGTTATTTCTTAAGTGTTTCTCAAACTTAATTAACGAGACTATCAAATATAATCAACTTCATAAATTCTTTTATAATTCTTCTTTTAATTTATTCTTTTAATTTGGAAGACTCGCAACATTGATTTAGATTTTTATTATTTTTTTTATTGATTTGTTTCTTTCATACTAGCTATTTATTTCAAGTTTCATATGGTGTTTATGGGATAAAAAACTAGTAATATATTTATCGTATTGACTTTTATATTTAACTTTCTTTTTTAGCTAAAGATATATATATATATATATATATATATATGATGACCACTATAAATTCTATTATTTCTATTATATTTAATATATTATATTATTAAAATTTTTTAATAATGAGTAGTATCAAGTAATATATATTAAAATTAAACAATACATTATATAAAATATACTTTTTATATGAAATATATTTTTTGTAATTAATATTATTAATATGAACTAAATCTTACGATTCGATTCACGATTCTTGATTCACAAATTGAAGATTTCGATTCTCAATTAGAATATCGATTTGACAACTATGCCCTTATTTAATATAGGAGAATTAATTGAATAGATATCTACTCATTTTAGAACTCTATGTAAAGCTAATAATTGGTTGAGGGGTAGTATAGTATTTTATATATATATTAAATACATTCCTTAATTTATGTGAAAAATTTTTAAATGACGATTATTTAGAAACAGAGTGAGTATTATTTAATGTTACCCTTAAAAAGAATAACATTGTTTAGTCTGAATATTTATCTAAATCTTTGACTTCATGGACATGGTTTTTTTTTAACATGGTTTTTTTTTTTTTTTTTTTTGAATGAGCCAAATTGTAAAATCCAAAGAGATATTATTCTTCAAAACAGAAATTAAAATCCTAGTCAATGTGTTAAAGGTTAAACTTCCCCATGAATTACTTGTTTAGGTCCAAACCACTCCAAAATTAACTTTTTGACCTAATTATTCAAAATCTTTTGCAATCTGATCTAACCA
>CATIWK010288547.1:0-10212 GCA_949634005.1 Mallotus japonicus
TATTAAATGCTTTTGATGGGGCTCTTATTATTCTTTCTTTGTTTAGTTGCCGAGCACTAAAGATGCAGCAAAGGTCGAAGTTGATTCAAATGCAAAAAAGACTCCGCAGAGCACCAAGAACACAGAAAAACCAGAAGCAGACCAGAGTAATAAGAAAAGCGAAGCTGCGGTTAGTTCTTTTCTAGCTTTTTTTCCAATCCCATTTCCTGGTTATTTTAGGTATGTAGTCCAATGCTTGCTTGTATTTATGTGAAGCTTTGGGATTTTAGACTAATGCCTTAGGTTCTTTTAGTTTTCCAGTCAGTATTATCTTTTGAGTTTGGTGCACTTCTTGCATTATATAATCTCTATGGTTTGTTTGTTACCTTGAAGAACAAGGCTATAGAAAAGGAGTCTAAACAAGAGAAAAAGAAACCAGCTCAAACAGAACCTGCTGAGAAGGACAAGGAAGTGAGCGTTAGTTTGCTGAACATACAGGTTGGCCTTATTCGGAAAGCATGGAAGCATCCATCTGCTGACAGGTAAATGCTCACAACTTCACATTGTTTTCCACCAATATTTCACTATATTGATTAGAAAATCTGTTGTAACCTGATAGATTGGCCTTAAATTGTGAATCCTTGTAATGGTTATATGGGTCTGAGTTCGCAACAATCCTCCAGAGTTTTACATAACAATATTGTAGATTGACTACTATCAACATCTTTTTTGAAATTCTGATCATAAATTCAGTTTACTGGTTGAGGAGATAGATGTTGGGGAGGCCAAATTGAGGCAGGTAGTTAGTGGTTTGGCAAAGTTTTGCACTCCAGAGGAGCTAACGGTATGATTACTTATTGAATTTGCTGGAATTTGCATTTTTATTTTAATGGGAAAATTTCTGTTTCTTTTGTTTTTCTTTTTTGGATTTTTGAAGTTCCAGAAACGTGTTGTTAATACTTTCGATGATTTTTTTTTTGTCAATTTTGATAAAAGAATCGCCTTGTTGTGCTGATAACAAATGTAAAACCTGGAAAGTTACGAGATGTGGCATCGGAAGGACTGGTAATTTTCTTGACATCTTTATTGTTATATGAATGACGTAGTGATGCATTAGTAAAATCTTATGGTATAATTCAGTTCATGTTCTAGTTTTCAAGATTCATTTGCTGTTCCAGATATAACATGATTTAGTTCACGCTCGAGTTTTCTATATTCATTTTTCTGTTCTGGATACAACAATGAAGAATAGAACATGCAATCATATATATGATTGGTGTCTTTCTAGTAGGATAGTTCTACCACAAATTTGTATCACGGTCAAATTACTATTGTACTTTTCAAGTGGAGCAATTATTAGGAATGCGTTCATTGTTTTGATGTTGTTTTTTTTTTCTAGAATCAAAATATTATTATGCTTTGTTATCTCCTGTCCTTGTCAACAATGATCCAGTTTGTTGCAACGAAGATAGCATTGATGGGCTATTTATTTTCCTACTGCAGTTCGCTTGGTTCATATAAGAATCCAAATGAATGAAGTTGATGTGCATACACATGTCTATATTTTCTGAGTTTTCAGGTCCTGTGTGCTTCTAATGAGGATCACACTGTTGTAGAGCCTCTGCTTCCTCCAGAAGGTGCCAAAATTGGAGAACGGGTTTCATTTTCAGGGTAAGCATGCAAATGCTAGCTAAAATGATAAGGTAGTTGCTGCAGTATTTTTGGAAGACTACAAAGCATACTTGTAATATGGTAATAGCTAGTTGAGTGCCTACTATCTGATAAAAGTATGCATACTCTGTCCCTGTATATATTGGCACCAAAATTGCTGCAAATACTCACATTGCTTATGGTTTCAATTTCTAAACTATTATGTTTAAAGCTATTTTATCATGTGTGGCAAGATTACTGCAGTTGGGTACTTTCTGATTTTTGGGAGTATGTTGGATTTGGTTCAAGCAAATTCATAAATATTGAGCTATCCACTTACTGGAGAGGAAAATGGCAGACTTGTCATTAGGTTTGAATATTAATCTTTGGAAAACCAAAGACAAGAAAAGTAGGAATATTGGGCTGGGATGCATACTGTTATATATAAATGGTTTGCATGCACAAGTGATGAATAGAAGTATATATGTATAAGTGTGCAGCCTTGTCAACTATGATCTTTACCTTTATTTAGCAAACAACACTTTTACTGTTTTCTTTTATCAACATTGCTTAAAATTGTCTAATTCATTTCTGACACTAGTTTTTAATGTATATAAATGTTACTGTTTTCATATAGGTTTAATGGGAAGCCAGAAGATGTCCTAAATCCAAAAAAGAAGCAGTTGGAGAAAATAACGCCAGTATGTTATGACCTTTTTATGTTGAGTGAATATCTCCATAAGCTGCACCTTCTCTATCAGAGCATTCAGTCACCTTCTCATTAATTAGAATCATGTTCAATAGGAATCAAAATAATTATGAGTGAACTAATTTATTGGTAGTTGGACAATGCAGTTTTCCGTTTGGTATTATGGCCAACAGCAGATAGCTATCAATTAATTTGGTTATGTGACTGATGATGCAGACTGTCAAAATTTAAGAACTGTACCACCCATATTTTCTATATGACAAATGCTGAAGGTATCAGCAGCTGGTCAGGAGTTATAATTTGTCTTGCTCTCATTGTTTTATGAATCACTATAATTATTAACATTTTGTAGAATGGACTGGACTGTCCTGGTGGGTGGGGTGACTTGGGTGGTCACACTATGCCATTAATACTGTGGTCATCACTTGTGCAATTATTACAGTTTCTTCTAATTTGTTGTATAAATGCTCTGAATATCATCAGTTTTTGATCATGGGTTTTTCATGGGTGCAGAATCTATTTACTGATGACAAGGGGGTGGCCACATTTAAGGGGGTACCATTTATGACTTCTGCTGGGCCCTGCAAATCATCCATTCCAAAGGCAAGCATCAAATGATGCGATGATCAATTGGTCCGCATAAAACAATGTAGCTTACATTTGTACTGATTCTTATCTCAGTTTCAAGATGTATTTGTTATCTGCTACACGAAGATGCTAAAACAGAATCATAGTTTTTGAAAATGATATGGTAATATCAGAAGTTTCAAACTGTCACATCCATTTTGTAATCTGTCCTTACAGAAATTTCCAGATGTTTGTTTCTTTAATCGTTTTAGTGATTGTTAGAAAGTGAGGTACGCAACAATGGACGTATGGTGCCTGTTATGGCCAGGTTGCTTATCATTAATCCAGCAGAATAGGCATCTCAGTTTCAATTATTACAGCTGTTGAAGGGCAGTGAATAATGTTATTGTGCTTGCTCTCAGAACTAGCATCAGATATTTTGTAGAATGGCTAATCATTCTTCACACGCCCTCAAATCATATGCTTCCAGATTGTTCAATAACAGGACAAAGCCACATGCAAATCTGCTCTGCAGATTGGTTTGCCATTTATGCTGTGAATGGGCATACAGTTAGTTCATGCATGCAAGGGCCATCAGTGGGTATTGCTTCAGTTATTTATGGGGGGTTATGGGTCGTAATTGTTCAAGTGCATTGGGGGATGCATGTGCATATAGAGATGGACAGTGTTGCCCATTTTGTGCAATTCTCTATGCATCTCAATGAAACCGGTTATATTGCATTTTCACTTGATTTTTTTTTAAAGATTCAATATTTATCTTGAATATGGTGTTCATATAAGCTTGGCATGAAGCAAGTGCATCTTAAAGAATTTTTTTTAACAAAAATAGGGTATCTAGGAAATCAGAAAAGATGTGATTTTCTTATTATATATATATGTATTATTTGATTTGGTGATCATAGAAGCAGTAGTGTATCAAATAAAGAATCACATTGGATATTTTTCTTATTTAACAAAATGTTAATAGATCCTCAAAGCTTCAATACGATCCGTAGTACTTTGTAGGATCAAAAGGAGCACAGATTATATTCCAAAGAATAAAATAAAATATGAGTAATTCGATTGCCCTTTTCCAAATTCAGCATATATTATTATGCAAATCAGTCCAGTTGTGCATATGAGATTTTTAATAATCAAAAAATGGATCTTGCATGCCCTTCTCTGCTCAAGCTTTGATCTTGTAAACCAGCATTGTCCAAATCATTTCATATCCCCATAAAATCACCACACTTGCGTGGTATCTTTATCTTCTGTATATATAATATACATATGAACCTCATTTTTAAATCTCTCAATGGATCCTATATGATGGGTAATCTCTGGCAAGAATTATGGTTAGGAGACAAGGACCATTTACTTTAACCGTGAAAATCTTTACTATACCCTTTCATGTATGATGGATTGGGGTAAGCTTTTGTTGCATTTGGACTAAGATAGAATTAACAAGATCTTTATAAGAAGCAAAAAGTATCATTTGTCAAGAAAATAAATCACCGAGATTTTCTTTAAAGAAAAATGTTAATGTATTATGTGTTTAAAAATCAAGAAATGCCTGTATTGACAGAGTATCTTGCAGCAAGCATACAGATACTGATGATATCTCCAGTTATATATTTACACACAGTTTAAAGAAAAAAAAAAAAAGAGAAGAATGATGTGATATAAAAGAGAACAAAAGAAAAGAACAAAATGTGAGTGAATCAAATCAAGAGTAACCCAAGAACGATATCACGAAATATCTGTGATCTACTTTGATATTATTAGGATATCCTCTAAGAATATTTATATATTTTTTGTTACCTTACGACCCACCTTCTTTTTTCTTTTTCTTCATGTTCTTGTGGTTTTGCTCACTATAAATTCGCACTCATAACATGTTCATGCTTCTCCTGTGACTTTTGAGTTTGTTGGTTAGATTTCTGTGGTGTCTCTTTTATTGTAACTTGTGTCTGACAAGCATTTTTATCTACAGTTGTATTTATTATATATAAGTCTTCAAGCACCTTTATTGCTAGCTGCTTCTGTTACGTATAGCCTTCTTCTTCTTCTTGTTTGTTTGTTATTGTTATCTTTCTTCAGAGTATTTACTTAAGTATTAGAGGGAGATATATAGAGGTGTGATCATCATCATCATCATATATGGATTGCATTGGTGGGTCTTGCTCGTCAATGGAGAAGGTGATAGGAGATTATGGAGATCAACCGCATGTTTTAGCTGTTGATGATAATCTGATTGACAGAAAACTTGTTGAAAAATTGCTGAAGAACTCTTCTTGCAAAGGTAATGCATCTCCCTTTTTCTTCCTCTTTAATTCCTTAAAACAAACAACAAGGATTTGGTTTTGTATCCCTTACAAATGACTGTATGATTGAATTAAACCCTTCCTTTCTTTCTTGAAACATTATCTTAGTGTTCTTTCAAAAAAATAAATTTATACATAGATGGTGCAGAACTTCATTGCTGAACTATGCTAATATGTGTGACTTGCTGTAGTGACCACAGCAGAGAATGGACTGAGGGCATTGGAGTATTTGGGGTTGGGAGATGATGATAGAAACACTTTAAATAGCAATGTAAGCAACTCATCTCCAAAAGAATGTACTTTTTAGCATATATATACTTGTGTGTGTAAAGACATGTCAAGAGCTAAAAGAGAAATGTGTTTTTGCATATGCATACAGGTATCAAAAGTGAATCTGATAATCACAGATTATTGCATGCCAGGAATGACAGGCTATGAGCTGCTTAAGAAAATTAAGGTACTACAATTTCTGTTATAATCTCGGTTACACTTATATACGATTAGTATTGAACCCATAATTTGTTACACTAAATAGTTAATGCTGATGAATATGTGGTACTAATATGGATGAATGCATGCAAGCAGGAATCATCAATCATGAAGGAGGTTCCAGTTGTGATCATGTCATCTGAGAACATCCCAACTCGTATTAACAAGTAATAATCTCCTGATGATATGCATTTAGTTATGTCTCTTTTTTCAGTCTGTTTTTAATATATATACAAAATTGTCTGATTTTTTAAATGTTTACAAGCAGGTGCTTAGAGGAAGGAGCACAGATGTTCATGCTAAAGCCACTCAAACAATCAGATGTGAAGAAATTGAGGTCTGACTTAATGAAATGCAGAAGCTGAGAACACATTCTTTTTACAAGATTTAGAAACAACAACAGCCCCTCCCTTGATGACTAAAAATGGTTGGGGGGGTGGTGACTAGAGGGGTCCTTATAGTTTATGAACTGTGTCACTCTGCTCTCCTCAAACTACATTATTTGGTATTAGATGAATTTAAATGGTTTAGATGAAGCAAAAATTGATTTTGAATTTTTGTCCAAAGCTCACTGACTTCTGCATTAATTTAACTATTCAGAAGATGACTTCTAGTGACTTTTTCTGCAATTCAAGAAATTGTTGCACAATGTGCTTTTTTTTTTTTTTTTCACTTACAATTCAACAATTTCCCTCCAATTACATAAAGCAAAAAGTAAGCAAAGAATGAGAACATTGTTATGCATCACTTTTTTGAAGACTTGAAGAGCCACTTCCAGTCTCAAGAGAGAATATAACATTTATATATACCTTCACTAGGAAAGATTCTTAAGCATATATATACCCTCACTAGGAAAGATTCTTAAGCATATAATGTACTACCTTCCTTGGTTCATTGCTAACCCAAAACATTTCTTTTCTTTTGTTATATTTTTTTCTTTTTCATGAGAACAACAATTGATCATTTTTGAATTCATGTGGCTTGTAACATTAGCATTCATACCAAAAAAAAAAAAAAAAAAGCTAATGATAAGTTGATATATGTGTGTATTCATGATCTTTGCCAGAATGATATATAATGGGCAAACCAATTAAGGACTAGTGAATCAATGGAAATGGGTGTGGTGGTGATGTCGATGCCTATGTTCATCCCAACCAAAGCATTGAACAACTGGGTAACAACTGATAAACAAGCATCTTTGAACCCTTTTAGCTATGGCGGAGACTACAAAACAAGGGCAGCAACAACATGATGCCATGCAAGAATTGATCTCATTTCTTCTCCTTCTTCTTTTTCTTCTTCCTTGTTGGCCTTGATCATGTTTCCCCTTGATCTTCCTCATCCTATTATATGAGAAACCATTCAAGAATCATATAGTCATAAAAGATTTTCAAGAACCATATATATATATGTCAAGAATGAAAAGCTAGGGACTACGCATGTACATACATGAAACTAAAGGAAGTAAAGATACATGCATGATCAATAAGCACGTTTCAACTAATGATCATTGGTTAAACTTGGTTACCTTAAAAGTTTTGTTTTGACGAGGGAGGACAGAGCCTGAAGCTACAAGTAGTAGTAGCAGCAGCAGAAGAAGGCTAAAAACTCAAAGTAAAAAATAGCATGAGAATTAACAGAGTGGAATTAATTAAAGATTGAACAAAAGCAATTAAGTGTGAGAAATATTTTCGAACATGGGACGGAAGTTTGCTCAGCAGGGAAGCAAAGTTTTTGGCGTCTTTGGGGGGAGAGAGTAGAGGTGTATGAAGTTAGAGAGGTCGGCATACGCGATGATGGCGTGTCGTGTACGTGTGCATAGCTGATTGGATACAGAGTCTTATTGTTGTTGGTGCCTGGTGGGTGAAGGTTTGCAATTTTAAAACTTTCTCCCTTTGATTTCTTACCTTTCTTTCTATAGTTTTTGGATTCAACGATTTGTATTCAGTTTTTGGTAACAATTTTCGGTGCCTAGAAATCTAATTTCTCAAATTGTATGGATTATAAAAAAGGTAAAATTGTCAAAAGTTTAGCCTATTTGGTATGGATGGAGACTTCACAATCCAAGGTCATGTATTCAATTTTTGGTGGAAAAGGATGGAGATTTTTGCACTCCACTTGTTTATAAATGCACTTTATATTTGACTTTTTCTTAATTTAAATGATATAGATATCCTTACTCTTAAATAACTTTTTTATTAGTTAATACAATATTTAAATTTTTAATGTTTAATTGTTTTAATCTATTATTTATTTATTTTTTAATGTTCAATATATATTGATTCTTAAAAATGTATTTAATTTTTATATTACAAAAAAATAAAAATATTAATATTTACAGGTTATTAACTAAAAAGTTTTAATTAACATAGGATAAATTTTAGGTATTAATCTATTGTATTGAAATAAATCTCAAAAAATAATATCCACATAATTAAAAATGCATCAAAATCAATAAAAAAATTATAAATAAATAATGAAATCCACTATGCCTAAAATTTTAACCAATAATTTACATTTTCCAGTGAATAACATGTAAATATTAATATTAATATTTTTTATTTTTATTTTTTTGTAATGTAAGTATATATTTAAGACTCAATATATATTAAACATTAAAAAAATACATTAAAACAATTAAACATGAAAAATTTAAATGTTGTATTAACTAATAAAAAAAGTTATTCAATAGTAAGGATGATTATGTCATTTAAATTAATAAAAAGTTAAATATGGAGTGCATTTATAAATAAGTGGAGTGCAAAAATCTCCTCTATATATATATATATATATATGTCTAATGGTTTTAAAAATCTCCTATATATATATATATATACCATTTAATTCTCTAGTTCCATTAGTACTGATATTTTTGAAAAAATTCATTGCGATATTTGAGGACCAGCCCCTGTTTTATCCCTTGGCAAATTTCGGTTCTATGCATGTTTTGTTGATGATTATTCTCATTATATGTGGGTCATTCCTCTTTGTGCTAAATCTGAACTTGTTGATGTCTACTTAGCTTTTGAAAATTATGTGCAGCATCAATTTAATAGGAAATTTAAAATGTTTCATATTGACAGAGGAGGAGAATTTATAAATAAAAAGCTTACATTATACCTTCAACAATAGGGAATCGTTCATAAACTTTCATATCCTTACACTTCGAAACAGACGGGTATCGTTGAACGTCGACACCGTACTATCCGAGAACTTGGAATGACTATGATTTTTCATAGCAGTGTACCTAAGTTTCTATGGGTTGAGGCTTTCACTACAGTAGCCTTTTTAATCAATCGTTTGTCATCTTCTTCACTAACATTTGATACTCCTTATTATCACTTATATGGTTCTCACCCTAGTTATTCTATTTTATGTGTTTTTGGATCTAGATGCTATCCATATACTTGGGATACAAAGAAAAATAAATTTGATGCTAAAACTGTTATGTTTTTTGTAGGTTACAGTAACTAACATAAAGGGTATTGATGTTTTGATCTAAAATTGCATAGGATGTTTGTTTCAAGGCATGTGGTGTTCGATGAAAATAATTCTCCTTGAAAAACCAAGGAGACCCCATCATCTTCAATCACTTATTTTATTGATTTTTTGGACTTTTTCCATCAAATTCTATAACTCAGCTTCCGGTACCAGCAGTAGATGTAACTTCACATATTCTTCCATCATGCAATACCGTGAATGAACCTCCGACTATATAGGCTCTAATAATCGGTGATGTCACATCTAATTCTTTTTCACACCGTGTTTATGAACACTCACCCGAACCACCACAACCAGCTGAAACAGAATCTGAAGATGACAAGATAATAACTGACACATATAGTTCCTTATCTATTTCTCCTTCCTTAAATTCTAACTTTTCTCTACCTATTGAACAGGTTCAATCGATGGACAGCACACCTCAATCCTCTGAAGATGACAATATAATAGTTGAACCAGGTAATTCCTCATCTACCTCTCCTTCCTTAAACTCTAACTCCTCTCTAAATATTGACTAGGTTCAACCGACATAACATCCTATGGTCACAAGAGCTCGACATGGTATACACAAACCTAATCCTCGTTATGCTTTAGTTCTTGAATGTGGTGATATTCCCACTGAACCACGAAGTGTTACAACATCATTACAATATAATGGTTAGAGACAAGCCATGCTTGAGGAACTTGATGCACTGCGTAGAAATCAGACTTGGATCTTGGTACCTCACGAACCTCATATGAATATTGCAGGATCAAAATGGGTGTTTAAGACCAAAATGATTGCAAATGGCACCCTGGATAGGCTAAAAGCCAAGTTAGTCGCAAAAAGATACCATCAAGTTGATGGCATAGACTATGCAGAAACATTCTCTCCTGTTATAAAACTAGGTACCATTCAATTAATTCTTAGTCTAGCCTTAGTTCAACAATGGGATATTCGACAACTTGATGTCAAAAATGCTTTTCTCCATGGTTACATGAAGATATTTTTAT
>CATIWK010288718.1:0-12361 GCA_949634005.1 Mallotus japonicus
GAAACCCCAGAAAGAGACGTGGCGATGGCGGTGCTAGAAAGAGCAAGTTCACCAAGGTGACCGACCATCATCAAGGAAACAACTTGCAAAAGATACTGGGAAAGAACAACAGCAACCATAGGTCCTGCTATGAAACCAAGATTCTTGACTTCTTGAACAAAAATAGGCCATCTTAGAGCAGTTCTTGCATCGTTTTCTGGTTCTGTTTTATCGTAACTGTTGTGATGATCTTTAAGCAACAAAGATTGTTCCATGGTTTCGTCTGCCATTGGTTGCGGCTGGTTCTTGGTTCTCAGGAAACATGTACAGGAAAGAGAGGAAAAGGAGGGAAGAGAAGAGCCGTGCGAATGCAGTGCTCTCTGTTTTTTGCTATTTAATTCTACGGTCAGAGGTTCTGCTTTTTTTTTTTTTTTTTTTTTTTTTTTTTTTTTTAACAACAGAGCTTCTGCTTTCACTTAGAGAAGTGGCCCTTGACTAATCAATTTAATCAAGAATTATTAATTTATTTATGCATATATTATACCAATTGTACTCTCTCCCTTCTATTCTAATTATTTTTTAAAAAATAAAATTTATTTCACTCTAAATAACTTTTTTAGATTATCAGTAAAAAATAAATTCTCTTTTCAATTTCACAGATATCTTGACTTTAGAGTAAGTTATCTATTGGAGTAATTATAATTCATACTAATTTTTAGTCTTTCTCAAAGAGAGTTATATTATACCTATAATTATATCTATTAAATAGAATTCTTAATTTTTAGGACACTGTCTTAAAAAATAATTGAAATGAAATAGAGAAAATACTATATTGCCATTTTATTTTCGGGACAGTTTGTATGAAAATGCAGTTCTTTCATAACAAATTGGTATATAACAGTTCAAAATATAAATTCGGAAATTTATGTTAAATACAAATTTATATTATTGATTGAATTTATATTTATTACCAATAAATAAACACTAAAAATTTGTGTATATTAATACATTTTTTATATACATATATTTGATACATATTTTGAGTAAAATTATTGTATATACTTAACCTTATATCATATATTTTTGAAAACTATATATATATATATATATATATATATATATATATATATATATTAATAAGTTATTAAATATAATAAGATTATATTATATTTTAATTAATAAAATGACCTAATTACTCTTATTTTTATTTGTAAAATCACTATTTACTTTAATCAAAATGATGTAGTTTTGAACAAAACTATGTCGTTTTGATAATCTATAATATATCTTTATGTATATTAGTATAGAATAAAAATAATATTATTATTTACCTTATTAACTTTAAATAATATCAATAAGATTAGATTACTTAATAACAATAATAATTAATAAATTATTAAATATAATAATAACAACATATTTTAATTAATAAAAATGACCTATCTCTTGATTTTGTTTATAAGATCACTGCTTACTTTAATTAAAACGATGTAATTTTAGGCAAAACTGCGTCATTTTGGTTGTCTATAATATATATCTATACATTAATATGCAATAAAAATAATAATTATAATATTATTATTTAGCTTATTAATTTTAAATAATATCAATAAGATTATATTACTTAATAACAATAATAATTAATAAATTATTAAATATAATAATATTATTTAACTCATTAATTTTAAATAATATCAATAAGATTAGATTATTTACAAAAAATAATAATTAATAATATTATTTAACTCATTAATTTTAAAACTAATCTAACGATTTTTTATTTCATTTGTATATTTTTTAGTTGAAAAGATATGCTTAACTATGTATAAAAACAATTACTTTCATCGTTTTTTTTTGTATAATATATTCATGGAACGATGTTTAAGAGAAAAAGTTATTTATTTTACACCTACATGTTTCTAAAAAGAAAACTATTTTTGTTTTATTTAATAATAATAATAACAAGAGTCATTCTACAATACAAATATATGTATCTATATAAATGCAACTAGAACAGTTAGATTACTACTAATTTAATTATAACTATTGATATTTTTTTATAGGTATTGGTACATAAAAATGATCAATGGTTATAAGTAAATAACAATAAATCAAACGGCTCTAATTTCATTTGTATAAATACAAATGTTTGCACCATAGCAAGAGCCAACAATAATAATAATTATTATTATTATTATTATTATTAATGTTAAAAAATAGTAGTATTTCATTCTTTTAATTTAAGTATAGTTTAGCACACATATTATGTATGTAGGTATATAAATTCATAATAGTGATCAAACCATTAAAAAAATTTTAGAAGATATACAGTTTTTAATTATTAACTTTTGAATTTAAAATATTCATCAACTGTTAAAAATTTTAACTTAAAATATTTCAGTCGATAAATTTAATTTACACTTAATTTTTTTTATTATTTTTCTTTTCTTTAAAAATTCGAGCAATTAACCTAATAATAATAATAGATGTATGTTTCAATTTTAGTAATATTCAATTTTTTTTAGTATTATAAAGTAAATAACTGTTGCTAATATTAAAATATTTCTACATACATTGGGAAAGAGATGTGAATTCATCACACTATTTTGTTTTTTTGTTTTTTTAAACTAAAATCATATTCCATTGATCACAATGATAATTTATATTTAAATTTAGTATCAGCTTGCAAAAGTTCTCGTACAAGCGACATCTTAATGCTAGTAGTTCAATTAAAAAAAAGATAATTACTGAAAATAAAAATAATAATGTCTCCTGTAGATGAAGATAAACTCGATGAAAATTAGTTATAATAATGCAAACTAAAACCATCAACCATAACAATATATGCATGTGTGTTCACCCGTTGTTCCTAATGTTTTCTATAGCAGAAATTAAATGGGCACTAACCATAAAACTATGTGCCCATCCTTTTAAAAGATTTCCGTAGCATAATTTAAATGGGCATTAATTTGTCACCCTTTGATATTTTAATGATTTTTTTTTAATATTTTCCATAGAATAATTTAAATGAGCATTAATAAAAACAACTCAGCATGGTATGTATAGGCGACGGAGTTTAGTGTGCGCCCAAATGTTAGCAACTATGACACTGTGTGAATTTAAGGCCCACTAAAAAATACGAAATAGGTCTTAGAGCTTAATCGGAGATGGAGTCGCCACCCGGAAAAAAGTCGGGATACACTTGTACGGCAACTAGATTCCACGGAGGTTCCCAGAAACCGTCATCAGAGAACGGGTTCGGAAACTGGGTATGGGCATTTGAATGCCCACCGGACCTTGCGATCGACCTCCGCTTATGTTTTGTGTTTTATTACCCTTAATTATTCACTTATTTCTTTATTAAGATGCAAATTATAATTACCTTCAACCAATTTGTCAAATTTTACATCAAAGTCCAAGTTTACACATTAATCCCATTTCATGCATTAGATCCCAATATTCATAAAAAAAGAAGCAATTTACAATCTTTCATTCCAAATAAATGAGGGAATAGATTAAGGATTACAACGCTTTGCACAAAAAGGAGTAAAATAAACCGAAGATAAACCAACAATAAACTGAAAGTAGACTAAGAAACGGATACTAAAAGGAAAATAAACCAGAAATATACTAAATGTAAACCATCATTAATCCTCTCAAAAACTAATTAAGGGAATCAATTCCCCTTAATTACAAAGTTGTTCCAGATTTCTGCAATAAACAAAGGTTAATTTCCCAAATCACAAAAGAAATTTTACACAAAAAAAAAAGAATTCACAAAGTCAATTCATAAATCAAGTTACATGCGAATGAAAAATAAATAAATATATAGACACAAATATAATCAAATGGTGAAACAATCATGAATAATAGATCAAAAGTATAAAAACATAGACTTTTATAAAAATCATGCAGAAATTACAAAGAATACCGAGACAAGGCTGTGCATCACCCTGTCAGGGTGGCGATCGCCTCATGGCAATGGGGCGATGCCTCTTTGAAGAGGTGTCGCCTGATCAGCAGACTCAGACGACTCTCAAACAACAACTAATTTCTACCTTAAATAAGCAACATATGTAAATATCTCAGAACTTGTAACTACACTTAACACTTCAATGGATCATGTCAAGAGCATGGTATAGCATGAGCAATAAACACTAAGTATATTGAACAAACAAAGTAAAATAAATTTTATGTAAATGTACAACTCTACTATTGGAAGTATGAAGATTATTACTGTAATACGAGCTTTTCCAAAATGATTCGCCCTCAGAGATTGGCTATGAGTGTTAACTTTGCTTCAATGCAAGATTTCCACCTTCTTCTTCCTTGTAAAAATGGATATTCAAGCTAGGTTCCTACCTCTCCTTTCAAAAACGTTTTCTTCTCTTCCTTTTTAAAGCTCCTCCCCTCCTTTCCCGGAAGATCCCCTTTTTTTCTTACTTCAAATTGCTATGCTCTCTTTCTTTTCTTGTCTCTCCTCTTCCTTTTTTTTTTTATCTCAAGCATAACCCATCCCCCTATGTTCCTACTCTCATCATTACCTTTTCTAGCCTTTTTCTCCTCCCAAAAATCCACTTCTCCATAAAATAGACTGAGTTCAGTGGGAGGTAGACCCACCAAGTTGGCTGCCATGGTCACTTCTGCATTTAATACAGACACAAGTGGCTGTTGTAGAGGCGGTGCCTCTACGATGAGGTGATCGCCTTTGTACATGTCTGCTATAGAGGCAATTACCTCTGTACAGAGATGTTACCTCTCTGGCCCGGCCTTACACTGGGCATAACGGGCCGAGGTGGATTGGGCTGGTTTTGGATGGGTTTGGGCTTTTTAAGGCTCTCAAGTCGATTTTTCCAAAAGGTTTTGGGCTTTTCTCTTGCATTCAAGCTTTGCAATTCTCATCATTAGACTTTATTGAGGGCCGACCAAACCGAGCATCCACAGTTCGCCCCCTATCGCTGGCTGATCAAATCGGGTGTCTATAGTTTGCCCCCTTGATTTTTTAAAAAATCGCATTCATGCATTCAAATTTTTTGAAAAAACAACATGCACGACACAAATAAAAGAAACAACAAACGACATACCTGATTCCCAAGTTTCACTCGAGAGGTGAATTCTTCAACTTCAGACGCAATCGTTATCTTCAAGTTTTCCTGGCCCGAAAGGTTACTCAACAATCGAGAACTTCAGGGATTCAAACCCGAACAGTCATCTTGTCAACTGTGATCTTCGGGAACTCTATCAAGCCCGACTCATCACTTATAGGAAACTCACGCCGTCATCCTCGGGTTTTCCTAGCCCGAGAGGCAGTCCCTGTGATTCTGATATTTGGGAACTCGGTTAAGCCCGATATACCGATCCTTACAAATGGGAAACTCACGCCGTCATTCTCGGGTTTTCTTGGCCCGAGAGGTAGTCCCTAAAAACTAATGGGAAACTCATGTCATCATCCTCGGTATTCCAACCTGAGAGGCAATCCCTAAGAACCAACAGGAAACTCACGCCATCATCCTCAGTATTCCAAGCCGATAGGCAGTCCCTAAAAATGATCTCATCACACGAGATAGGAGCCTTATAGCCACTTTCGGCTTCAGGCAAGGTCAATTAAGAATACTATATAGCCTCTAGGACGTCAAGCAAGGTAAATCCAAATAAGCCGTGTAGCCCTTATAAGCGTCAGGCGAAATCGAACAAGCAAGCCATATAGCCTCTAGGGCTGGAATAAATAAGACAAGCCATATAGCCTCGGGGGCGTCAGGCGAAAAAAAACAACAAGTGCCATATAGCCTCGGGGGCATCAGGCGAAGAACATACAAAAAGTGCCATATAGCTGCGGGGCGTCAGGTAGGAATAAACAGAACAAGCAACGTAGCTTTACGGGCATTAAATAAGATTAATCAAAATGTGCCATTATAGCCTCTGGGGCGTCAGGCAGGATTCAAGCAACATGTGCCGTGTAGCCGCTAGGGGGTTAGGCAGAGTCAAGCAAAACAAGTCATGTAGCCTTGTAGGTGTTAGGCGAATTGCTATCACAAGACTGCATCCTATGCACCAGAGCTAGTTCACTTCTGAAAAACCATTCAAAAAGAGTTCAAAACCAATGTATGCATGGTCATGATTTTCAAAAACTCTAAAAAATGATTTAAAAACACACTCGTGTGGTGTGTGCAATACTTAAAGAAGACATGCATTATTCTAATACACCTAAGCATGAAGTTTGAAAATGATTTTTGCAAAATGATTCCATACACGGATGAATTGAAACAAAAAATCTTGAATAACTTAGTCAAATGCCTTTTCTGTTTAGATCTAATCTTTGGGAACTGGTCCTCCTTCCATCAAAGAATCCAAATTCAAAAAATTGAGTCTGTCCAAATGGAACAGACATTAGGACCCTCTCATGATCAAATTGGGATTATGATAACAACACATGCCCCCAACTTAGTTACTTCCTTGGAATGTCATACTATCGTAGGATGGTAATGCTCGACCCTCGGTGTGGAAGGGAAACTATCTGCCCCCCAGTTTCTGTCGCTCTTGAGGTTTATATATTGTATGATCTTAAAATCTGCCCCCAGTTGAAGAATTGATAGACCCTCTCACTCCTAGACCACAAAACAGAATCTCCTGATTTCTTGAACTGTTCTTCTCATAATGAAAACGCAACCAATTTCATTTTATATTCCCTCTTTTGCCTAGGCCGATCCCTTTCTAGGAGTTTGCAAACCTAGCTGGGTCTTTCATTTTTCTTCTTTTATTTTTCCTTTTTTACCTAGGTCGCTCCCTTTCTGGGAGTTTTCAACCTAGCTGGGTGGTTGCAAATTTATGGTGATAGTTGACCACTATTCTGGTGTGCTTGGCGTCCATACTATCACCTTAGCTGTTGATCTCTTGATACTCTTGCTGCTGATTATCGTACACATTGTTCATTGCTGCAAGACTAACGAATCCATGTCTGACACTTCACGTGCTAACATTATGTCGGTCATGTCTATCTTCACATGATTACTCGTTTGTTAAAATTAGACATGCTACCTTATGCTTGTTATTGATCAGCCCTTTACGGGTTTTCTGACCAACTATTTTTTAGCTCATAGTGGGTGGGAATTTTATTTCAGAATAAGGACTTTCAAAGGATTACTCAGAATCGACTTTTCGAATGTTGGTGGCACAACAGAGATTTTCTTCCTTTTATTTACCCTCATTCTTTTTCTTTTTCTTTTGTTTTTATTTTCTCTTTTTCTCTTTCTTTTCCTCTTCTTTTCTTTTCTTTGGTGAATATGAGGAATTTATTTTAGGAAAAGCTGAGGTTGAAAGTGTCAAAGGGAAATTGAAAGTCGATTTTGACATTTACATCTAGTCCTCTTGACATTGTTTTTTTTTTCTTTCTCTTTCTCTTTTTCTTTCAAATCTCTCTCTCATTCAAGCACAAGATTGCATGCATAATCATAACAAGTTTATACTCATGTAAATTAGACAATCAGACATCTATTAACACAAAAGGAAATGTTGCAGTAAAATACTATTTAAAGTCATTACAACCAAGACTGACAACGATAATTATTCATGAGTGCTCCCATTCAAGTCAGCTTCAACTTGTACTTCAAAGCAGTAAAGCTCCTTGAAGTCCCTTATGCCTATGTCTTTCAACTTATTAGCCAGAGGTGGAATACATGCTTCTATGGCTATGATAAGCTGGTCGGATTTTGTCGGTCTGTGCTTCATTTGGGCCAACTTTCCTCTCCATCTGTCTAAAAAGCTCACAAAGGATTCATCAGATCTTTGCATCATATTTTGTAGCTCTTGAAGAGAAACTTCAAACTGAGAATTTAGCCCATATTGCTTAATAAAGGCTGAACACAGTTCTTTCCAATCTTGTTGAATATGCGTATCCAGAGTGTAGTACCACTTGATAGCAGCTTCTTCTAAGGACATTGGAAATTGTTTAACAATTTGAGCTTTAGACAACCTAGTGGCCTTCATGTAGGTGACATACTACTTCAGATGCAGATGAGGATCATCGGTGCTAGAGTAATTCTTCATGTTTGGGAATTTATATTTCGGGGGCAACTTTTCTTCCTCCTCTAAATCCAGGTCCAAGTCGGTAAGGTTAGGACTGAGGCCATGCTTCTTTAGTGCAGACTACGATTAATCTATTTGTCTTTGTGTGTTTCATCCATTCTGACTCAGTTGGAGCTATTGGTGCTATTTCTTTTAATGGTTCCTCAAGAGTAGTTCTAGCTCCAGAGTTTTCTTCATTAGAGGGCATCGATCCCATCATCTCAGCAAATATGTCTCTGATTATTTGTTGCATGTCATCCCCAATCTCTTTCAACAGTTCCTTCTTGAAAGATTCAACATCAAAATTGGAAGGTCCTGCCATTATGCTCCTTTGTGAGGTAGCCTCAATTTCTGATTGGATTTTTGATATTGGTGGGCCAAATTCACCTTTGATCTGCTTCCAAATAAAGAAGATTTATGGCTAGAAAAATGTTCCCTTTTTTTTATTTTTATTATTTTTTTTTGGAAATTAAAATAAATGTCATGTATGCATGAAATGCAAATTATTTACAAACACAGGCAAACACACATAGTGAAGCCTTCCAACCTTATTTCTCCCATACGCGTGTTCAATGGTGAGTTTCTTATCCTAGGATTTTTGGTCTGGGTTTCAATCATCAGCAAGGGATAACAAAACCGACGTATACAAGACAACTCTCAAGACGATACAAATAAGTAGTAATTCCTTTGAATAAAACCAAAGTCCACCTCAATGGGCCATAGTAGGCATTAGAGGCCCAGCTTAACATAGTCCATTTAAAATAGGCTTGGGCTTTATTCTAAGAATTACTATATGGCATAAAGCACACACATTTAGGAAAAATTCTGAGGGAAATTACTAAGTCACTACATAAGCTTGAGTCTTGGGTAGTAGGCTTTGGCTCCCACAACGATATACATCCATATACGTCTCCCCACTCAAGGGTCCATGCAACGTGGATAGTACGTGTCATGAGTGACAATAACCAAATATTCCACCACCAGGTTTGAGTGAAACGTAGGTAGCAGAATAATGATCATTATCGGGCTAATAAGGACTGAAGTGCTCATGGTGTGCAAAAAGTGTAGTGAATACAACAGAAATACAAAATAAATAAAGGAATAATTAAAGATGATAAATCACAAAACACTTGGAATCAGTTTCTCTATCCCTAGTGGAGTCCCCACTATAGGCGGCGGGGTTTAGCGCGCGCCCAAGTGTTGGCAGCCATGATACTGTGTGAGCTCAAGGCCCACTAAGAAATACGAAATAGGTTTTAGAGTCTAATCAGAGATGGTGTCGCCACCCGAAAAAAAGCTGGGATACACTTGTACGGTAACTAGATTCCACGGAGCTTCCCAGAAGCCATCATCAGAGAACGGGTTCGAAAACTGGGTATGGGCGTTTGAATGCCCACCCGACCTTGCGATCGGCCTCTGCTTATGTTTTGTGTTTTATTACCTTTAATTATTCACTTATTTCTTTATTAACATGCAAATTATAATTGCCTTCAACCAATTTGTCAAATTTTACATCAAAGTCCAAGTTTGCATATTAATCTCATTTCATGCATTAGATCCCAATATTCATAAAAAAAGAAGCAATTTAAAATCATTCATTCCAAATAAATGGGGGAAGGGATTAAGGATTACAATGCTTTGCATAAAAAGAAGTAAAATAAACCAAAGATAAACCAACAATAAACTACAAGTAGACTAAGAAACTAATACTAAAAGGAAAATAAACCAGAAATATACTAAATGTAAACCATCATTAATCCTCTCAAGAACTAATTAAGGGAATCAATTCCCCTTAATTAGAAAGTTGTTCCAGATTTCTACAGTAACCAAAGGTTAATTTCCCAAAGCACAAAAGAAATTTTACACAAAAAAAAAAGGAATTCACGAAGTCAATTCATAAATCAAGTTATATGCGAATGAAAAATAAATAAATATGTAGACACTAATATAATCAACTGGTGAAATAATCATGCATAATAGATCAAAAGTATAAAAACATAGACTTTTATAGAAATCACGCAGAAATTACAAAGAATACCGAGACAAGGCTGTGCATCGCCCTATCAAGGTGGCGATCGCCTCATCATGGCAATGGGGTGACGCCTCTTTGAAGAGGCATCACCTGATTAGCAGACTCAAACGACTCTCAAACAGCAACTAATTTCTACCTTAAATAAGCAACATATGTAAATATCTCAGAACTTGCAACTACACTTAACACTTCAATGGATCATATCAAGAGCATGGTATAGCATGAGCAATATACACTAAGTATATTGAACAAACAAAGTAAACTAAATTTTATGTAACGTACAACTCTACTATTGGAAGTATGAAGATTATTACTGTAATACGAGCTTTTCCAAAATGATTCGCCCTCAAAGATTGGCTATGAGTGTTAACTTTGCTTCAATGCAAGATTTCCACCTTCTTCTTCCTTGCAAAAATGGATATTCAAGCTAGGTTCCTACCTCTCCTTTCCAAAACGTTTTCTTCTCTTCCTTTTTAGAGCTCCTCCCCTCCTTTCCTGCAAGATCCCCTTTTTTTCTTGCTTCAGATTGCTATCCTCTCTTTTCTTTTCTTCTCTCCTCTTCCCTTTTTTATCTTAAGCTTAACCCATCCCCTTATGTTCCTACTCTCATCATTACCTTTTCTAGCCTTTTTCTCCTCCCAAAAATCCCCTTCTCCATAAAATAGACTGAGTTCAGTAGGAGGTGGACCCACCAAGTTGGCTGTCACGGTCACTTCTGCATTTAATGCAGACACAAGTGGCTGTTGCAAAAATGGCACCTCTGCAATGAGGTGATCGCCTTTGTACATGTCTGCCATAGAGGCGATCGCCTCTGTACAGAGACGTCGCCTCTCTGGCCCGACCCTACATTGGGCCTAACTGGCCGAGGTGGATTGGGCTGGTTTTGGATGGGTTTGGGCTTTTTAAAGCTCTCAAGTCCATTTTTCCAAAAGGTTTTGAGCTTTTCTCTTGCTCAAGCTTTGCAATTCTCATCATTGGGCTTTATTACAGGCCAACCAAATCAAGCATCCACAGTACATCCCCCTATCACGGGCCTATCGAACCGGGTATCTACAATATGTTTAATGGTTATGGTTACCAATTCAGTGAATTTGAACTACTATTCTGGCTGAAATGTTAATTGGAATCTACCATCACTAGAAAACATAACCACAACCACAAATATGAAGATTTGGCTATATATGTAATGTATGAGTGCTACCTACATTTTTTAAAATTTGTTGCTAATAATTGTAGACGGAGGGGTTTAGCGCGCGCCCAAGTGTTGGCGACCACGGTACTGTGCAAGCTCAGGGGCTACTAGGAAATACAAATATGGGCTTGAGGCCCATTATTGGAGAGGGAGTCGCCACCCGGATGAAAACCGGGACACACTTACAGCAACTACATTCTACGGAGGTACCCAGAAGCCGTCTTCAGAGATAGGGTTCGGAAACTGGGTATGGGCTTCGAATGCCCACCCAACCTTGCGGTTGGCCTCCGTTGGTGTTTTATACTTTATTACCTTTAGTTATCAAATGATTTCCTTATCAATGTTAATCACACATGCTTTCAATTTTCAAATATTACCAACTTTGCACATTAGTTTCATTTGCTTGCTTATTACCTTGGCAATTGTCACAAATAATGGAAAGAATATTACAAGCATTCATTCAATACAAATGGGGAGAAGGGATTAAGGATTACAATTCTTTGTACAATTATTACAATAACCCAATAAAACCTCTTAAAAACTAATTAATCCACTAATTACATAGTGATTAGAAATCACTAAAAAATCTACAATAAATATAGTTAGCTTCATATGCAAACATACACAATATTCACAAATAATTCAAATTACATTTACGCATAAGTAGACATGAATATTCACATAAGCATGGATCAACCATTTAGATAAATCACCATTTAAATAAGTCAAACATGTGACAAACACATGAAACACTAAATACTAAACATAGTACGTGTATTAAATACAGGAAATATATGAAAAGTAAACTAAATATATACCAAAGTGGAGCAGAATCACGCATGATTCTGGGCGGGAGGCGATCGCCTCCTCTACTTGAAGAGGTGACACCTCTTCATAGAGGCATCGCCTCTTCAACAGAGTTCATCAGCACTGAATCACATATTCTCTTAAATCTTAAGTAAATTAAATATGCATGCAAGTAAGCACAAACCAGGGACTCAAAACTTAAAGATTCACATGTTCAAGCAATCATACTCTCATATAACATCAAATGAATAACAAGATACTCAAAATAAACCAAAAATCTAACAATTTAT
>CATIWK010288741.1:0-18522 GCA_949634005.1 Mallotus japonicus
TAATTTAATAACAATATCAAATAATGCTAAAATAAATAAGAACTCTATAAAATAAAATAATATGAATGAAAATATTTATTAACACTGCAAAATCTCATATTTAATTTAATTAATTTAAATATGAAAATCTAGGTTATTACACATGATTGGAAGGAAATTCACCAAATGAGGTTACCAAGAACTGCGATGCATGAGGCAACCATTGATATCATGTTATTCCCTTTGGAGGTAAATGCTTGATCACACTTCCTTCTCTTCTCAAGCATTCCCCGCCTTCTGTTACTCAGCACGAATTTTGTCAAATAGTTCTTTGAATACTCCTACTCAAAATTTGAGCATGGGAGTAGATTGATTATGACCTTTATTTCATCTTCTCTCTTTTTTTTCCCTTTTTTTTCTCTTCTCTTTTTTTTTTCCTTTTCTTCTTTTTCTTTTCTTTTCTTTTCTTTTCTTTTGCATTTAAACCTCTTTCAGAGTCTAATCATGATAATCTTAAATTACTCGAATACCTCAGTTCCCAGCGACTCTCCTTTGGTGGACTTTTTGTCTTTCATGAGGTCGTCAAGCATTAGATTGATTAAGTGTAAGAATTTCGGCTTGAAGCTGCTGGCCAAAATCGAGGAACTTTAAAAATTTCGTCAAGGTAAGACGGTCGCTGATGAGGTTAACTGGTCTGCCCTTGTCACGTGTCCCCACTCCAGTACGAGTACACCTTCGAGAGCACTAGAAAATGATGTTTGGAATGCAAATGTGTGCATGGATGCGTGAATGCCGTTGAAAATTTTAGAATAGGGTGGTACAAAAGACTTCCTTAGGCTTTCTGCATTTTTTCAGGGTCATCTCAGGTTTCTATGGTGAGTCTTCAGCTTTTACGTGCGCCTCGGATCGATGTCCAAACCTTAAGAATGCCTTTGGGACCTTCTGGTGGCTTTAGCACATAAAAATATGCATTTCAGGGCTCCAGTGGGCCTTGAACTGTGTCGTGGGTCCTTCCCACAAGTGTGGGTCCAATGACCCACAAGTGTGCGTCAAAGACCCACGCGCGTGGGTTGGAACCCACACTTATTGTTCCATTCAGGACCCACGGACCAAGTGCCTACAAAAGGCCTTCCTTTTATCATTTTCTTCATTCTTTACTTTTTCTTTCTCTCTCCTCCTTTAGGCTTTCTCTGGACTTTAGGTTTTCTTCACTCACATACCTATGCTAGGTGGCGACGAGGATATTTTGGGGGATGTCTACCCTAACCTCATATTTGACTTGGACGATCTCGGTCTTGAGGCTTCAGGAGGTCAGGCGGGCGGCATTACTCGATAGAAGCCATGTGCCTACTCATCGCACGAGGCATGGTGTAACGAGGGGACACGAGATCCCTCTTATTTCGAATCTGAGGGAGCACGTCCGGACACTTAATCGGCAGCAAGTTAGTACCTTGAGCTTCATTTTTTTTCGAGGTTTTCTCCCTTCGATGCTATATGTGTTTCCTTGCACGATAGGATATAGGAAGTTAGTGCTTGTGAACTTAGTAATTAGATTATTGAAGAACTTATTGTTTATGATACTTCCCTCACTAGGATTAGCTCCCTTGCGTGTTTGGAGATGTGTTTTACTAGGATTTCACTTTCCTTACGTTGCATGCTAGAATTTGCCATGTTTTTTTTTTGTTTTGATTGTGTGACACCGATTAGCTACAAATAACAAGTAGACAGTAGTTAGTGTTGATTATCATATTTAAGTAGAAAAAAATTTTTGAATCAGAATCTGCATTTCGCTGACTTCCCTTTTAGAGCCCTGCGACCCACTTGGTTCTATCCAGTAGCTTCACTGGAGCTAAGAAACTCTACCAGAGGCTGCATGTGGGGGTATAAGGCCGGGTGCATGGTTTTGGCTTTGATGGCATTCTGGACGGTCTATTGGAGGGACCAGAGTTGCTAAAGAGCAGACAGGCGGCTGTGACTGCTCTGATCAATAGATGGTCGGGTCGGACCGCACGCACACTTTCTATTTCCACTTCTCTGCTATCACGGGGTTCACTTTTGCTGGTCAGCGAATCCCTTTCGACATTCTAGAGGACCCTGCGGTGTTGTGTCGCGACTTGCTAAGCTGCCCACCTGAGTTTAGAGTTGGCCGGGGTGGTCTGATTTCTTATGATCGGCTCTGGCAGGCATGCGACAATGTTGCTAGAGATGGTGCTACCGGTATCGAGAGGCATGCTCGGTGCTTCATCTTTTACTTAATGTACACGATTGTGTTCCCCAATGCGAACAACACTGGTAACTCATGGTTGCTTCCACCTCTGTAGGACACCTCGATGCCTTGTGGGATTATGATTGGGGTTCTTCCGCTTATGGCTGTCTCCTTCACGGCCTGGATGACGTATGTAGGGATAGCTCGCAGATCTGCGGCGTGCCACTAGTGGTTGATGTGAGTTGTTTCGGATACTTCACTGTTCTTTTCCTTCCTTTTTGAGTATTTTTTCCCTGATTCATTCTCTTTGCAGATTTGGGCTTTCTAGTTCTGCATCCTGACTCCTCCTACCATACCCGGATTGCATGAGGGGTTTCCCCATTTTCCCATCTGGACTACTCAGCCTTGGAGAGGTTTTGTACGATCCTTGGAGGTGACCCGTGCGGCTGTTATGAAGTTGATGTTTAACCAGGTTAGTCACTTCTTACCTTTCTTTTCCTGTTCTAGAGTTCTATATTCTATTTCTAATGGCTATTTTTTTATTGCAGATACATCTCCGATGGTGGTGGGACCATTACACTATGGCTTTCTCGCCAGCAATGCAGGGAGCTATGGAGATTACAGGCCAACAGATTCTGTTCATGACTCCTGTCGATCGTGTTTGGTACCTTGGCGAGCGCATAGCAAACTGGTACGGAGGACCTACTGCTAGTCGTGTTCTTCATCCTCCCCCCTTGATATGTTCTGGGGGAAGGATATGGTGGGTCTTACTTTGGAGGAGGCGGTGATCCGGACTCTTCATCGGCTATATCTGGAGCTAGAGGGTGTCTTCTATCTCGAGACCCTCATCCTTCATCTGATAGATGGTGTGGTGAGGGACTTCGTACCTACTCCACCTGCTAGCGCTTCCTCTTCTTCTGCCCATCAAGTATGCCCTGTTTTCTTTTTGTATTGTGTTTGCACTAACTATTTCCCATTCTGACCACTCTTGTCTATGTTTGATAGCCTCGTTTGAAGAGGCCCTTTATTAGGAGTGCCCCTGAGACTTCAGGTGGTGTAAGAGCTATCGAGGGTGCCCCTACTGAGACTATTCAGATGATTTTCTAGGGTGCTACTCTGCCGTTGGTTCCTGTGGTTCGGGCACACAACCTCTATGGCGAGGTAACAGTTCAGGTGGACCCTGCGTCGACTGAGCCTATAGCTTTCATCCTTGAGGACATTACCCATGTGAGTTGCCATCTAACTTTATTGCTTTGGTATTTCAAATCTGTTGTTTACTGACTGTTCTATTTATAGGTTCCCCAGGAGATAGCCACGTACTGGTACTAGTGCGCCTCGAGCATGATGAGTCACTATGTTCACTATTATGTAGAGGCTCATATAGGTTTTCTCATGCTTGTCTTTTCCCCTATTTCAATTATGCAACAATATATATGTACACGTTATGAACGCATGTGTGTTAATGTATGTATGTTATAATAATGCAACTTGAGCATATGAGGATGATGCGGGAGCGGGACGAGGCCGTTTGTCAGCAGGAGGTAGTATGGCAACATGAGGGTGCCTACTACTAGGGTGAGATCTAGAGGCTGCGGTCCGAGCTGGAGGAGCTGAGGATGCATGATGCTGGGCCCAGCAGGAGAGGATCTCTCGATGTCGACGACGATGATGATGACGATGAGGGATGGGGCTGAGTCTTGATTTCCCTTTCCTCTCTTTTTCTTGCTTTTCTGACTTGTACTGACAGGGAATTTTGGACTTTCCGAGATGTAGTTGACTGATAGATTATTTATGAGGCTCTTGATGCTTTTTTATCTCTGATGTGCTCTTTTCTGTCTGTTTTATTTGCTTGCCATACCATTATAACAAATACAATAAAATGGGAACAGTTTATGACAGAAATCAATACAATTACATCATAGAAAGATATGAACTCTAAGATGCAGATTTTGCTTTTGTGATAAATATTGATTCGGGCATTTACTTCTTGACATGCACAATTCTTAATGATATTTTCCATTTGTACTAAATAGCATTTATCATAAGCATGGTTCCATATAGAATTTTTCAGAATGACAGTACCCCTGTCCTTAATTAGCCCTTTCGGATTTTCTAATTAAGTATTTTGCCTCTCATTTTTGTTTGTTTTGTTTGTTTTATTCATTAATAGTATCGCTTGAGACAATCGATATTGACCCATTCAAAGAGCTCATTCCTATCGACATCCATTAGCTTGACTACGCCCTTCGGAAGGACAGTTTTAATCAAGTAAGGTCCTTCCCAATTAGGTCAAAACTTCCCTCTTGGGTCTGGTAGATTCTGTTTAGCTTGCCTCAATACCCAGTCTCCAACCTTGATGTCATGCTGCTTCACTCTCTTGTCAAAAGCCCTTGCGATTCTTCTTTGATACAACTGAGTGTGATAAAGTGCTTTCAACCTCTTACTGTCTATTAGATCTAACTATGCTAGCCTCAGTTCTACCCACTTCGCCTCGGGTAAGTCTACTTTGACTAGGACTCTGAGAGATTTCATTTCCACTTCGATTAGAAGCATAGCCTTTATTCCGTATACTAACGAGAAAGGAATTTCCCCTGTAGATGTTCTCACTGTAGTACGATATCCCTAAAAAGCGAATGGCAACTTGTTGGCCCAATCACGGTGTGTTTTAATCATCTTTGAGAGGATCTTCTTGATTTTTTTTTTGTTGCTTCCACTGCTCCGTTAGCCTGCAGTCTATAGGGCGATGACTTGTAGTGCTTTACTTTATACCTTTCAAGCATTGCTCGTACTTTACCTTGAAACTGTACCCCATTGTCTAAGATCAGGTGGTGAGGAATTCCATACCTACATAATAGATTCCTCTCCAAGAACTTGGCTACCTGTTTTACCCCTAGTTTACTGTAAGATTTGGCTTCTACCCATTTTGTAAAGTAATCAATCGCGACCAAGATGTATTTGTGTCCATTAGAGGCTGTAGGATGAATCTCTCCTATGATGTCGAGTCCCTAAACTAAAAACGGCCAAGGAGAGGACATAGTGTGTAATTCTGAATGAGGTAAATGGCTGACGTCCCTATGAATCTAACACTTATGACATCTCTTGGTGAACTTAACACAATCTTCAACCATTGTCATCCAGAAGAACCCTTGTCTCATTATCTTCTTAGCTAGTGTTGTACAATTCATATGCGGGCCACAAACTCTTTCGTGAACCTCTGTCATTACCTTCTTAGCCTTGTTCTCATCTAGACAATATAATTGCATCCCATATGAAGCTCTCTTGTACAAGACACCTTGATGGAAGGTGAATTTTGCTGATAGCTTTCTTTTGACCGTCTTATCCTTCTCGCTTGCATCTACTGGGCATTCATGCTTGTCTAAATATTGTTGCATGTCGTAGAACCAAGGCTTCGGATCCACTCTCACTTCCATTACCTTCACATTCTTGTAACACGGCTGATTTGACCTCAGTAACACTAAAGGCTTCATAGGCATGGTCGTCGGTCCATCCCAAACTGATGCTAATGATGCTAAGGCATCCGCCATCTAATTGTGGTTTCTCGGCAAGTGAATGAATTTGCATTTCTGAAATGATTGTCCCAACTGTTGTAACTGTTTAGGTACGACTTCGAGTGTGGCTCTTTCAGATCCCATTCATCAGTAGCCTGATTGATTACCAGCATTGAGTCACCTAATATTTCCACTTCAGTGACTTTTAGGGCCATCAGTGCTTCCATTCCCATCACACATGCTTCGTATTCTACCTCATTATTCGTAACCCAAAATGCTAGCTTCTTTGCTATAAGAATTACTTCGTTCTCTGGGGTTAATAAAATTACTCCTATTCCTACTCCAAATTGGTTTACTGCTCTGTCAAAGTACATGCGCTATCCTTGAACTTCAATTACTGCAGTAAGGTCATCTAGGAACTCAAGTTCTATTTCCTGATCATCTGAGGTAGGGTTTAGTGCTAAAAACTCAGCTACTGCTCTTTCTTTAACCGTCTTCTTAGTCATATACTCAACATCAAATTCTGTCAGTAATACCAACCACTTGGCTAGCTTCCCAACTAGCGAAGGTGCTTTAAACAGGTGTCTCATCATATCTAACTTCGAGACTGCTTGGATCTTATAAGACTAAAAGCAGTGCCTCAGCTTTCTCATGGCCCAAACCATTGCCAAACAAATCTATTCAACCTGACTGTACTTTCTCTTATAAGGTAGCATCTTTTTGCTTAAGTAGTAGACTGCGTTTTTGACTCGTGCTTCTCCTTCCTGAGCTAGCATAGCTCCTATTGTGTCCCTTTCGATTGCCAGATATAGGATCAAGGGCTTCCCCATTTCTAGGGGCCTCAGAATTGGTGGATTCATGAGATAGCCCTTAATTCTGTCAAAAGAAATATGGCACTGTTCATTCCAAACCACAGGCTAATCTTTCTTAAGCAACTTGAATATCAGTTCACATACCTCAGTCAATCTGGCTATGAATCTTCTGATAAACTATAACTTCCCCAGGAATCCGCGGATCTCTTTCTTAGTCTTTGGTGTCAGCATTTCTCAGATTGCTTTTACCTTGTCTAGATCAACTTCAATTCCTCTTTGACTAACTATATACCCTAGCATCTTCCCTGAAGTTACACCAAATACACACTTCTTAGGGTTCAGCCTCAAGTTGTACTTGTCTACCCATTGTATGAACTTCTCCAATGTGGTTAGATGTTCTTCTTGAGTCATTGACTTTACCATCATGTCATCAGCATAAACTTCTACCTCCTTGTGTATCATGTCATGGAACATTATGATAGCCATTCTCTGATAGGTAGCACCCGCGTTCTTTAAGCCAAAAGGCATTACTCTATAACAGTACGTTCCCTATTTGGTGATGAAGGTTGTCTTAGCTTTATCGATGATTGCCATGAGAATCTGGTTGTATCCCGAAAACCCATCCATAAAGGAGTACATAGCACACACAACAGCGTTGTCAATTAGAACATATATATGGGGTAAAGGAAAATCATCCTTCGGGCATGCTTTGTTAAGATCTCTGTAGTCTACACAAATCCTTACTTTCCTATCCTTTTTAGGCACTGGAACCATATTAGCCAACCATTCTGGATAGTCCACCACTTCTAGAAACTTAGCCTTAATATGCTTTTCTATATCCTCTTTTACCAACTGTGCCCATTCTGGTCTCAACCTTAGCAATTTCTGTTTCACTGGCTTGTGTCCCTCTTTAGTCAGAATGTAATACTGAGCAATGTCGCTGTTAATGTCGGGCATGTCGTTGTACGCCCAAGCGAATACTTTCGAGTATTTCATTAATATTTTTTCTAATTCTCTCCTTTCCTCAAGGGTAACATCTTTTAAATATGCAATATGCAAGGATTTTCATCTATGCCCATGTTAAATGGTTCAATATTAATGGAATGAGTGTCAAAGATGCTCATGCAAGGTTCAATGAAATGCTCATCATTATCAAAAGACATATCACACAAGTAAGCAAAATTATATTTCATTGCATTATACTTAGAGTTTTGTACATCAAAAGATTCAAACAAATTAAAAAGAAAACAGATAGGTAATTAAAGAAAAGTAAGATATCAAGCACATCAGCCTACTTCTCTGAAGAGAGCAAGTGATTAAGTCTGCCAGCCACCCACTGCTTATATTCCTCACTTGTGGTGTTTTCCCATTCAATACTGTTGAAGAGGTGGATGACCCTCCTATGCCATATCTCCCAGAAGTGGTCGACGAACCTTTGGAGGAGCTTACCACCTCTAAAGCCTGCAGGGTCTGATGGCATAAGCTATTTCACCCTAAATTGCCTGGTCACTAATGTCGGATTGTAATGAGTGCATGACCTAAACCCGGAGATTGGCACACAGTTCACATAAGTTGCCACAGTCACATGTTCTAAATTCCACTAAGGGCATGTCCAAGTTATCTCACTTTCAGGGATGCATAATCCAGTCAAACCATTCCTTTGAAGTGACACATGCAGTGCTACCAGTAACCTGCTTAAGGTGTCTCTCCTAGTGGTGCCTAAGTTGATACTTAAGCCAATTCCTAGAAGGCTTTCCCATGATACTGAGCTTCTCTTAGAACCAAACTTAGAGTAGTAATGGACTCCCTGTGAAGTGCGAGCATTTCCCGATCCTCATCTCATCTAGGCTATGAATGGTCTTTGTTAGGATTAAAGGGAAGGGAGTCATTCCATTCTCAATGCTTTCTATCACTTGCAATATCCTGTAGTCTCCCAGCTCATCGTGGGACGTAGTAAAGTACTATAGGAAGAGGTAACAAGAAAGGATGCATGCCCAAGGTAGGCTGCCTGGTCTTTTTTTACTACAAGCGCCTAAGAGCTAAAGAGGAATCAGCCGCTTGTCTGGTGTAACCAACTCATTTAGCTTGTTTAGGCTTAGATCAAAGAGTGTCGATCCCATTCCTAGGTACATCATAGTCTGGTTAGTAAAAACTGCTATCTTTGTCTTGGTAGGGGTTCGCCCTGCTATGGCATTAAACTCCTCATAGAGTGGGCATAGCTCAAGACCATCGAAGTAGAAAACATGCTCATACGAGTCCCAAAATGCCATAGCTACTTTCAGAAAATTGAAGTTAATATGAACATGCTGGTATGTCTTGAGGCACAATATCCCGTAGGGCTCCAAGCTTTTCCAATCAGCTTTGTCAAGAGTATGAAGTAGATCTTTGGTGATAGACAACTGAACCTGAGGTGCCTCGACCAAGGTGTCGTCATTGAGCAACCTCTAAATCCTTTCTCTCAACATCCCTCTATTCTGTGGAGAAGATCCTACGTCAAGGTCATCATCACTAGCGCCTGAGGAGTGTTCCATATTAGGGTCCATATGAGGCTATGTTTCTGCACAAGTATACATGTTAGGATGGTAAAGGGAATGATGCATGCATATATGATGTGATGAATTCTGCAAAAGAGGAGGGTTAGTGTGTATACATGGCATAACAGTTATAACCTTGCTAATATGATGATGCAAAATGGCTGTAAGAAGATCATGGGTTAGCGCATGATGAAATGCCTTATGTGTATGTATGTATGCATGAGAGAACAAAAGAAAACAAAATCAACAAACAGGGTTAGTGTAAAACCTACAAAATGAACAAACCAAACACAAGCAATCACTCTTTCCAACCTTATTAGTCCACACAGTAAAGAATTCTGTCTAGGTGGGTTTTCAAATCATAGCCATCGGGGGCTATGGATCTGCTTTTGGACTAGGTTGTTTCAATTCATGATGATCAGACTCAAGAGGTAAACTAGGGAGCAATACCCAAATGTACTTGAGGTAACTACACAATGTCGATGAGAGGCCCAATTGTCGGGTCATAATGCATGCCCGCGAGCGTACGGACTACAGTCAACAGAAGGGATCCAAGTTTGTGTTCCTTTCATCGACATTCGGTGTGTTTACCAAAAGACATGAGATTTTTGTTCGATAGTTTACAATTTGATTCTTTCAGCATGAGTGTCCACAATCTAGTTAAATCTTGATTTATCCACTTGGTCTGATAAGGATAAATGGACAACTTTTATAGGTTCCATCATCAAAAGATGACACTATTTATAGGTCCTTATGGACTATCCAAACTGAGGTGCATGATTCTTGTCATTCCTTATGCATTGGGCTCACATAAGGTAAATGAGGACTATACGAGTCTAAGCATGGACAGTCTATAAGGACTGACATAATGATAGAAAATGGTGGCAGACACTAGAGATGTCATATCATTTGTGGATATCAGGTCAATTGGACATCATCTAGACAAAGATAGTATGCAAAAGCTAAATGGGATCCTAAGGGAGATTTCTACTAGTTTAACTACATGGCCTACGTCGGGCTTACGGCTTAGGCTCCTTTAGCGAGAATACCCCCATATGGCTAGGGTTACGGACTCCGGTCAGTGAGTCTGGCATTTTTTTATCTACTTGAGAAAAACTGTACCCCATTTTGGACTTGGGAATTGGGCTGTGTCACTTTAAGCCCTACATATTTTCTTGATCAAGTAAAGGCTAAAGGTGATAATACCTATCTTCATCGCTCCATGACTTGAATGGAACCATAGTGGCAATGTCATTCAATATTATCGAGGGTTTAAGGACCAAAGTGCATATGGTGAGTGTGATGATATGCAATTATGCTATTGTAAAGGTGAATAAACAAGTTATGTATAATAAGAAACAATCTTTCAATCATACCCCTCGCATCAGTAGTCCCCAGTGGAGTCGCCAAAAACCTGTCGATCGCTCGACGGAATCATGGATCCTGACGTGAGCTTATAGCATCAGGGCATGCAGGCTAAATGGAGACTATCTACCGGGTTTTCGTTTATTATTGTTTATTGGAGGGTCTGCTTGAATAGGCTTTGTAGATTGGAGTTGCCACCTGACTTTTATTGGGAGAAAGTGAATTAAAAATCCACTTTCCTAACCAGAGAATCCACGTTCGAGGAGTAGGAGTTACTTATCATGTTTCTTATCATACACCGTGCTCATTTATTCACTACTTCACCCTAATTTTGGTTTTATGATGCATTTTTACCACACTCAATTATTGGTCAGTTTAAATTGAAAATTGGAACGCGAGATAATTGGATTGACGAGCATATATCACAAAGCGGATAAATAAATAAGCAAACAATATAAGCAAGTAAGCATATAGCACGTAGCACACAAGCGTGCAAGAAATAATAAACAAAAGTAAACACTTAAATAAATAAAACGGGGAAAGGGATTAAGGATTACAACCTATGAAAAAAGCCTATTCTAATAAATACATCCAAAATGGAAAATAAAAGGCGAATTGAGATTAAGGATTACATTTCCTTGGAAAAGTCTATCCTATTAATTACATTGAAATAATGAAAAGGAAATAAAATAAACCTATTCTATTAAACCTGTAAAACCAAGGTTAGTTCTCATACACATGCAAGCACACATCACATATGGGACAATTTAATGTATTCCATTCATTCATAATTGGAATAATAAATAAAAAGAATAATTAAACACATAAACAAATAAGGATGCTAATGTATGCATGATGCAAGATTTAGGAATTTGGGTACTTTAATGTGAAGTCATCATTTTTATTATGTAAAAGGGGATTTTTATGATGAGGTGAATATTAGGAAATTAAAATGGAAACATGTAAATAAAATAATAAAGGTGATAAAGATATTATTCTCACCATAAAAATATTAACTTAATGTTTCCATCTCGGTGTCGTCTATGTGTTGAGGATTCTGAGACAATCGATCATATTTTCTGTTCTTGCCCTTTTGCTTCTTCTTTGTGGTGAGCTTTGGGCAATTTATTTCAGGTGCATCTTGCTATTCCTTCTAGTTTTAATGACCTCTTCCGAGCTGTTTGGTTTCATCATTTTTCCTCTCAGATTTCTGTTTTATGGAGAGCGGGTATTATTGCAGTCATTCGGTGTATATGGCATGCAAGAACTTAAATCATTTTTCATGATAAAAATTTTTCGGTTTCAGCTGTAATTCGTATTATATGTTCAGATATTCGGGACTCTTCTACATTCAAGCTTGGGCACATGAGTAACTCGGTTGATGATCTCTTGATCCTTCATCGATTTTAGGTGCCTGGATTACCTAGAAAATGTCCTATGATGGTTTATGTTTCTTGGCTCAAGCCCCCATTAACTTGGGTTAAGATCAACACCGATGGAGCTGCCCTTGGTACGCCAGGTACGACAGGTGCGGGCTGGGTATTTCGAACTCATGACGGTTTGACGATTTCCTCTTTTGCTGCTCCTCTTGGTACCTGCTATGCTTTTGAAGCAGAGCTCTCAACAGTAATCATAGCCATGCAAAAAGCCTCTTCCATGTCTTTTGCTAATCTTTGGTTGGAATGTCACTCGGCTTTGGTTGTTAATCTTCTTCACCGGCGTAGTGCATCTGTCCCTTGGCATTTAAGAAGGGAATGGGAAGTTTGTTTGGGAACTATAGATAAGTTAAATGTTCATGTAAGTCATATATACAGAGAAGGGAATAAGGTTGCAGATGGTCTTTCAGTTATGGGTCTTCGGCTTCATGCAATTCAGTGGTGGGATTCTTATCCCAAAGAAGTCCATACAGCCATGGTAGATGATGCTATAGGTAGAGATAGTATCATATTTTGTTAACTGTCTCTGTTTTTCCCTATGGGTTGTACTTGAACTCTTTGTATTCATTCCTTTTTATTTAATAATAAGGTTGAAGGTTTCAAGTGATGTAGGTGCTAGAGAGGTGCTAGCCTAGCTAGGATGTCTTAGTGCACCATCTGATGATTCCTTCTCCAATTTTATAAAAAAAAAAAAACTTTATGATGAAAATAATAAGTTTATCAAGGAAAATAATAAAGATGACAAAATAATAAATATACAATAAAAATGATAACAATGCAAGTGGAGTAATAAAATAATGGTAAATATATTATTTTCACCATAAAGATGGAAACTTTATGATAAGAATAATAGATTTACCAAGGGGGACAATAAAAATACAATTAGTACGATAAAAATAATAAAATGCAGAATTTAAAATGGTTAAAGTGGTAAGGATGTCATTTCCACCTTAAAAAAATATATACTTTATGATAAAAATGACAACTTTACCCCTAAAAGACATAAAGACAATAAAAGCCACAAAAATGCAATAAAAATAATAAAAAAATATAGCAATGTTAATATAAATAAATAAAAATACATAAATGAATAATTTAAAGTGATAAAGATGATATTTTTATCATAAAAACATGAACTTTATGATAAAAATACTAAATTCACCATAAAAACCATAAATATGACAAAAATAGCAAAAATACAATAAAAATTATAAAAATGCAGAAATAAATATTCAAATAATTAGAAATGACAGAAATGAAAATATTAAAGTAATAAAAATGATATTTTACTATAAAAATGTGAACTTTATGATAAAAACACCAAATTTACCACAAAAGGCATAAATGCAATAAAAATGTAAAAAGCACTAAAAATAATAAAAACAGAGAAATAAATGCGTAAATAAATAAACATGGTAGCAAGAAATATTTAAAAGTAATAAAGATAATATTTTTACCATAAAAATGTGAACTTTATGATAAAAATACCAAATTTACTATAAAAGGCATAAAATCAACAAAAATAGAAAAAAGGCAACAAAAATAAATAAAGTGCATAAATAAATATAGTAGAAATAAAATGATGGAAATAATAAAGTTGACATTTTACCATAAAAATGTGAACTTTATGATAAAAAGGACCAAATTTACTATCAAAGGCATAAATACAATAAAAATTTATAAAAATGTGGAAAAATGCAGAAATAATAATAAAAATAAATAAAATACTGCAGTAAATAAAATGATTTAAAATGGTGCAAAAATAATAATAATAATAATAATGATAACTTTACACTAAAATATCCATTTTTACATAAATGGAGAAAAATATGCAAAATTGATGGAAAAATGCAAAATGAATGCAAGCACTCCCGGAATCACCCGAACTACCCACTTCTTCTACATATCTTATATCCAAACTTCAAAATCACCACAAAAATCATAACTTTACCAATATAATAAATATCTACAATAAAATAAATAAAAATGCAAAAATGATAAAGAAAATGATAAAAATGATAGAAATGAGATGAAAAAGATGATAAAAATGCAATTTTTAATAGAAAATGATTCAGAGATCCTTAGAGGGACCGGGATTTACCCTTGATGCGTGTGTTTGACAAAGATGTGGTTTGGTTTGGATTTAATAGTCTAAATCCTAAGACAAAATAAAAGGAAAATGATTTTGGTTTGGTGTTTAGGGTAGATGGGATCTCCAAGTGCTTTAGGAGAGAGAGAGAGAGAGAGAGAGAGAGAGGGAGAAAATGCCCTAGAATTGTAGATTTTTCTCTCACTAGATGTCTGCCTCTGGAAATGTGCAAAATCCTCCCAAAAGAGGAAAAAACATTTTTTTATAGTTCAGGTTTGGGGACCCACAAGCTTGGGTTCTAGACCCACGCTCTTGGGTCTAAAACCCACACGTGTGGGTTCTCAAACCCACGTAAGGGCATTTCAGTCATTTTGACCCACGAGCTTGGGCCAAAAACCCACACTCGTGGGCCATCAACCCAAGCTCGTAGGTTGACCCGCCCACATGGGCTCTTCCCCTACTATTTGGTCCTTTTCATGCCCAAGTTGATTCTTTTTTGGGTTTTTAGTTGCTTTTTGGTATCTTTTGGTAAATTTTGGGTTTCTTTTCAGTCTGACCACGCCTGAGAGAATTCCCAAAGAAACTCTCCCCTATCTGACTGATAGGAATCCTTCATCATCGGATTTTTGAGGGACTGTCGAAATTTGGGTATCAACACATGTTTGGGATATGGCGGGGTTGGTAAATGTGTATAGTCGATGTCTGGGGTCGGGTGCACACTTTACCTTGTAGATGTATGACCATGCCTAGAATATATGTATAGCCATTGCCTGGGCCCAATACATATTTTGTCTAAGGTTTAGCATTCGAGACAAATTGATAAAAATAAGATATATATATATATATTTATTGGCTTAAGTGCTAATCACACTTATGTCATCGTATGCATACTGACTTATTATATTACTTTCGATGTAGTATGGTCCACACTATATCCGATGTCATTATTATATGTGTGCAGTTTACTTTGATAATGCTCTTATGATGAATTATTTCGTGAAGCTATGGCATTATGTAGCAGTAAGTTATTTTATTACGATTAACATTACTGTGATCACTTGAGATTTTGATATCATAACATTGTAGACTATTTTATATAAATGACATGCTGCAAAATACTTTTGAGTAAATTGATATTATTTTTTTTTATAAATAATGAGAATTTATTACGTATTGCGAATACATTAGAATAGTTGGATACATGAAGAAATATAATACAAAAGTTATTTGAAAGTAAACTAACGACCAAAGATAATTCAAACCACCAGTGAACTATGAGTATATATATGTATCCATGATCTATTTTCTTCTCATATTCCTATACCATTTGTTACTTTCCTTTGTAGTTCACTCACTGGGTATTCCCTAAGAAGTACTCACCACTTTCCCAACATAATTTTTACAGAGTAGCTGCTAATGACTTAAGCATGGAAGTGAAGTCAAGACTTTAAAATGGGTGCTGGAAATTTTGTGAAAGTGCATGTTAGAAATTAGTTACGACCTTTGTAAGTACAGGAATAAGTTTGATTTAGTACCAAGTGCATTATGTATGAGGAAGAGAGCTATGTATTTTTGGTATTCTGGTAATATGGGCAATATTATGATATGTATATGTAGTTAATATCTCACTTGCCATCTTGTGTAAACATCTTAAACTGTTTTTGATTAATTAGGCCAGTAATGTTGTGCACTGCTAGATGGTTTATTTTTTTTTAAGTGATATTGAATCGATCATACCATTGGAGGTTAGTTTTAGGTAGCGTTCCTCCCTAGGATGCCTTCGATGTGCTATTATACAATGATAATGAGCAAAGATGGTTTCAATAGGAAAGGGGTATTACAAATTGCATAATATAGATAACCAAAAACCTTTAAATGATTTAGTGATGGTGGGCGATTGTACAATAGCTCAAAAGGAGATTTATTTGATAGCAAAGGGGATGATAATCTATTGATTAGATATATAGCTATGATAACACATTCTCCCTAAAAAAATGAGTGGCAAATGAGATTAAAAGAGTAATGCACGTGCAATAGTGATGATATGATAATGTTTTGCTCTATGACTCCATTTTATTGTGGAGTATAAACACAAGTACGTTGGTATTTAATCCCACGAGATTGAAAGAAATTTCTCACAGACATAAACTCAGATCTATTATCAACTCTAATAGTTTTAACACAGGCTTAAAATTGTATATATGCAAAGTCAATGAAAGATTGTAAAATAGCTTGTATTTCAAATTTATATTGCATGAGAAATGCCCATGTACATCTTGTGAAATCATCATCAATGGCAATAAAAAAAAATGCACTTGAATGTGTAGAGACTTTATGTGGCCCCCAAATATCATAATATAATAAATCAAATGGAGCTTGAGTTGATATTAAACTTGAAGGAAAGAGAAGTCTTATTTTGTTTAGCCAAAGGACAGACAGTGCAATTGTTATCAAAAGAGACATTACTATAAGATAATAATTGAGAAATTAGTTTTAGGCAAGCTGGTGATAGGTGTCCAAGTCACATGTGCCATAGGTTCAATGATTGAGAGAATTGATGAGTAATAGGTGTCCTCTGTAGTGGTGACATGTAATAAAGACCACAATGTTACTTACTTGAGCTAATCATCTTCCTCGTAGCCAAGTCCTACAAGACAAAAAAAAATTGAAAATAAAATTACACAATAGTTTAAGGCATGGGTAAGTTTACTTGCATATATAAAATTTAAATAAAAGGATAGGACACAAAAGACATAGCCTAAGGTTATGTTTAGATTGAATTATACTGTTCTTATGGTTGTGATTGATGCAGATGTATTAGTGGGTAAATTGACATTAGGTATTAGTGATGGTTTTGTTTGAGTGAAAAGTGTGGGATCTTAGATTATATGATTTATTGCCCCACTATCTAAGATCCAAGGCTATGTGAATGCATGATTAACTCAAATAGTAGAAAGATTGAGTAGACCTACAGCATTTGCACCTGCATTGCTATTACATAAAGCATGATTTTAATCTATCATGGATATGGCATTAGCGATATGTTGAATTTGCTCTATAGTAAGATTATGAGCAAGTTTGGTATAATGGGCAGATGCATTTATTTCGTGTAAATGCTCTTCATAGGCATATTTTGGAGACTCTATTGCATTAGCAACATGAAATGTATTATACTATTGTTGAGTTTATTGATTATTCTGATTTCCTGCATTGTTAAGAACCTACATAACATTTTTATACTTGTATTTTCCTTCAGTATGACTTTTCTTATCACCATATGTGCAATAGAATTTCATAGTTCGATAATTCTCAATTGTATGACCTATTCTATTACAATGATCACAATACTTATTATTTGCCTTTTCGTGCACAACAACAACAATGGAAAAATTCTCTATCAATTTCGTTGTCATTTGTCATTATGTTTCTTCCTGAATTACAAGCGAGTAAGCCTGACACATATTAGGTAATGGCATCATCATGAGGATATTGTTGCGAATAATGTTGTATGTGTTATTGAGTCCTATGAGAAATTCCATCAATCAATATTCTTCTCTCTGATCACAATGTGCCTTCATTTGATTTTAGGTGAGAATAAACTTATATGTCTCTAATTCATCCTAGAGACCTTTGATTTTTATGAAATATGATGAAATTGTTGTGTTACCTTATGATATAAAAGCCAATGATTTTGAATTTGATAAATTGTTAGTGCATTCCTCTTTGAAAATTGGTCTTTGAAGTCCTCCCATAGTTATTAAGCAGTCTTTGCGTGGACCACCCCTTTTTCAAGTTTGGGTTCAACCGAATGATTGAGCCATGATAAAATGATTTCGTTACATTGATTCCACAGCTTGTATTCTGCCAGTTGTTCGATTTCATTTGGTGGTTGAATTGATCCATTAATGAATCCAAGTTTATTTTTTATTATGAGAGAATGAATTATGGTTTTGCTCCATCATTAATAGTTGGCTCCATTCAATTTTATTGGAACAAGGACTAGTCCAGGTTGGTCTTAATGATTAATAAAATAAGGGCTTGAGAGATCCATAGTAGAGTTGGTGTTTAACTTTTTAGAAGATGATATTTGTGATTATGATGTCTGGCTTTCATGATCCATGATATTTGCAACGATGTGTGGCTGGTGTATAATGGTTACGAGCCTAGAAGGCTCTAATACCATGTAAAATTAGCAAAGAAGAGAAAGATGAATTACTTTATTACAATTAGGTGATTACAATATATATACAAACAGAAGTCAAACTTAATATTCTTCTAATGCTAATATAGTGGGATTTGATTAATTTTAACTAAGGTAATTGAATATTTACACTTATTATGAGGATATTTCTTAATAACTCTCTAGTTTCTGCGGACATGAGACACCACACCGTGCACAATCCAAAATCATTTTTTTGAAGTATACAAAACACATAGTGGATCTAAAACAGAACACACTTCTTCATAAAATCATGACAATTATGTAAACGCGTACTAATGCATTTCATTTTGGAATCCACAATGTTAAAATAACAAAATGGTTAAAGAAAAACCTAATCAAATAGCTAGTTTTATCATTTTTAGATCTAATT
>CATIWK010288759.1:0-14881 GCA_949634005.1 Mallotus japonicus
AATAGATGATTTAAATTTAAATAAATTAAAATATTAAAACTTAAAAATTTCAAAAATAATATGTTCTAATTTACATTTAGTTGAAATTTTTATGCTGTCAATCTTTTATTTTTAATCATATTTTTAATATCTGTATGCATATAATGAAAAATGAAAAATAAATTTAATAAATTTTTAAAACTAAATATATAATTATTTAACTATATATAAGCACTATTTGATCAAAATAAAAAAGTTAAATAGATGCAATTTAATTTTTTTAATTTTTAATTTTTAAAAAGTAATTTATCATTTTAATTTAAATCTATGCAAAAAATTTAAGAATTATTTATATTTTTCAGTATTTAATTTAATTTTATTTTTAAATTGCATATTATTTCCTAAAAAATAAAATTTAATTTTAATTTTTACTAATTCATGTCTTTCATATTTTTATATTGATAAATTGGATCTCATTAGTCAATAAATGAAAGTTTTGGGGTGAATTAGTTAAGAAAAGTTGTTTTGGGCTGAATTGAATTTTTCTAAAAAGTTAATATGGGCTAATTGGCCAAATTTACTAAGTTGGTGGGATAATTGACTAAAAAGTTAAAATCTAGGTTAATTTGCCATCGCGTCCAAGTTCATGGGGCAAATTGCTACTTTATCTTATTTTCTCTAGTATGGACATGCAATGCAAGAACATGTATTGTAGTACAAGCCCAAATTCGTGAGAAATTGTACCAATGGTATTAACCATATCCAAAAATAAATGAAATATCAGTTTTTTATTATAAAATTGTAAAATTAAAATTTTGACTAAATTAAGTCGAAAGTTAAGTTGTCTAGTAGTATAATTTCTTTTAATGCATTAATAAGTTAAATGTTCAATTTTTGTCTCCCTCTCCTCAATTCAAAAAAATAATTAAATTATAGTATAAGATATCTTATTTATATGTTAAAGGGAGTCTTTACTATTTTTTTTTTAACTATGAGTCTTTACTATTTAATGCTCAAACTTAATACACTTTTAAGCTTTTAAAAATTAGAGGTCTTAACTATTTGATGTTCAAACTTCAGGCTCTTACTACGGTACATACATTTGTATCTATACAAATGAAATTGTAACCGTTAGATTAATTTTTATTTAATTACAACCATTGATTATCCTTATGTATCAACAACCATGAAATGTATCAATAGCTATAATTAAACAAGTAATAATCTAACAATTTTAATTCTATATATATCTATATACATGTTTATACTGAAGAAGGACTTCAAACTTCATAGGCTTTTAATTTCTTAAAATTCAATAATTTTTTTTTTGATTTAAAACACCAGTATTCAAAATCTATTAAACTTTGATTAATTAGATTTAATCTCGGTAGAATTATAAAAGCGGCAAATGTCTCTCATTAACTTTTTTTTTTTTTTGATAACATCTCATTAACTAATTTAAAGACTATAAAACTTTTAATTTTGAAACATCAGGTATCAAAATGTACATTGAACTAAACAACAGTAGCCCACCAGTAATTACGTAAAATACTGTAATTAGGAAAAAAAAAAAAAACCGCAGGTTGTTACTCCTCCTTCTTCTTCTTCTTCTTCTTCTTCTCTGAAATCAGATCTTTCAACGAATCCATTAACGACAGCAATGGTGTGATTGATGATTTGATAAATGAATCTCTCTCCATCTTCTTCCACTCTGTCGGCGTTTTCTTCCTCTTCCTCTTTATCTGCAATTTCCGCTTCTTCTGATTCTTCTTCTTCTTCTTCATCATCATCATCGTCTCAGTCTTCAGCTACTTCGTGGTTCTCCAGCATTGTTCGCGGCCGCTCCGCTCGGTCCAATAGTCTCAAAATGTCCTCTAATTCAACCGGCGTTGATAACGCCGGTCCAATCAAGGGTAAAAACCAGTTCTGTGGTGTTCTTTTCAAGTACGGACCTAAGGCTATTCAGGTAAAATTTGGAGAACTTATTATTGTTATTATAATGTTAAATTCATCTATAATTGATTGAATAATGGCTGCTGCAGGTTGCATTTAAAACAGGTGAACATAAACAGCAAGTGGTTTTCATTGGTGGATTAACTGATGGTTTTCTAGCTACTGAGTATGTATAATTATCGTATTTTTTCTGTTTAATTGATACCTGTATTATATCTTTATGTAAAGATTGCAATAATTCAATTTAATTTAGTCAATTCTCATGTCTGGAAATGTAAGCACTGCAAGAATTTAATGAGTTGAGGTATTTTAAAAGTATTTTGAAAGAGATTAAATCATTACCATAAATCATACAATTTTGCAAGAATCCAATTCAGTTGCACATGATTTATTCAAGAACAATGCTACACTGTTTGCCACTTAAGATGCTCAACTTAGTTCTAGAAAATTAATCATTAGAATCTTAAGGTTCTAACTTCACTTTCTTCTGTCTGATTTTTCAGCTACTTAGAACCTCTGGCAATTGCATTGGATAAAGAGAAATGGTCACTTGTTCAATTTCTTATGTCATCATCATATGGTGGATATGGGACTTCCTCCTTGCAACAAGTAAACACTTTTTTTTTTTTCCTGTCAAGTGGTGAATCTGTTTTCATCTTGTTGGTTATTTTGGTGATGCTTATATGTTGTCTTACAAACTTGTTGTCATAGTGTTCAAATATAAATCTCATTGCTCCAATGTTGAGAAATGCTATTATACTTTTTATTTTGAAGGATGCTATGGAGATTGATCAGCTCATAAGTTATTTGATCAACAAAGAAAATTCTGAGGGTGTGGTCCTTCTTGGGCACAGCACCGGTTGTCAGGTGAATTTTGATGGGATTTTGTACTTATATTATATATAAAGTTTAACTTTATAACTCACATTTGCTTTTTCTGCAGACATAAAAGTAATGTTCTGTTGTTTTCACATGAATCCAGGATATTGTGCATTATATACGTACCAATGCTGCATGTTCCCGAGCAGCTCGTGCTGCCATTTTGCAGGTAATTCATTATCTATTTCATTTATACTCGTTTTACTATTTTCAGTGTAAAACTTATACATTAGTATGTCTCTCCTAAAAGCAAACTGCAACTTATTGGTCTTTGATCATGATAGCTATGTATGTATATATATATATATATTGGGAAAGAATAACTTGGCAACTATTAAATCAAGACTTACTCTTGTGATTTGATTGCTGGATCTGTATGCGAGATGGTTCCCTTGGTGTATACTTTACAGTTACTTATTGGTTAGCAGTCCAAGAATAATGTTATGCATGATGTCATTGGGTAACATAATTTTAGATGTTTTTGTACCTGTATTTTGGCTATTCAACTGGGATACTTTGTTCTTTTTCCTCAATCAATTCATACTTGAATTTGAGCAGCTGATATCATTCTGATGTCCTCATAGAAGTTGAAGTAGAAGGCGTATAAATGTAATCTGAGTGTACTATTTGTTAACAAGTGATGTCTATTGATTGCAAGGAAGATTTTTCCCTTATATTGTTTGTGGCATATTCGATTTTATCATAATTCTAATTGGAATGTTCAGGCTCCAGTTAGTGATCGGGAGTACTCTGCAACTCTTCCTAAAACGGCTGCTATGATTGACTTGGCTTCAACTATGATAGCAGAAGGTCGGGGATCAGAGTTAATGCCTAGGGAAGCAGACCCATCTTCCCCAATTACTGCTAACAGGTGGATAATTTATGGAGATATTATCAACAATTTAGTGAATTATGTCTTCAGCTTGCTAACTAGTGGGTCTTTCATGTTTCCAGAATTCTAGAATTTGAGTTTTTGGGTCCATAAAGTTTTTTAGTAGAGTTATTTCAACATCTCTTTTATTCTAAAATACTCATTCCAGATAACGATGCCTAGACATGGATCTCATACTCATATTTTTATACTTCAAACAACAAGAAATTTCACAAGAAAAATAGGGAAAATAATTAAGTTCATTTTCCTTGGAAATCTAGGAACTTTCAGTTCTATTAGAATTGTTTGAGTCAAATTACTATTATTTCATGCATGTCCTAAATAATACATCCAAACATGATATTTTTATCTTTAATGTCCTTGCTTTTGGCTGAATATATTAGAAATTTTCACGTTTGAGAATTGGGATATGTTTTATGCCAATAACTATTATCATGCAGGTATCACTCCCTTTTTGCCTATATGGGGGATGACGACATGTTCAGTTCTGATCTTAGTGACGACCAGCTGAGAATGAGACTAGGGCACATGGCCAACATACCTTGCCAGGTAAAGAGTACAGATATGTCTTACCACAATATCCTCTCTTTCTCTCATTCCTATTTTTTTTTTTTTTTGGGTTAAATGTTCATACTGCATGTCTGCATGTTATTGGAAGGGTCACTATTAAAAACATTTGCAGCTTAGACTTACGAACTAGATTTCTTTTGTCAGTAACATGATATTGTCATCAATCTACAATAGGGGAACTATTTTTAAGGAAAAGATGTTTAAGAGGAATATTGTACTCGGACAATACTATAAAATGTAGGGCTAACATGTTAAGCTATAGTGGTTTCTGTTTCAAGCAACAAGCATCTTGTTTTTTTGCTTCAATACTGGACTCTACAAGGATCCAATTTTCTTGTTATATGCTTAATTAACAGCTGCAATTTCACATCTATTTTCAGGTTATCTTTTCCATGGCTGATGAGTATGTTCCTGAGTATGTTGATAAGAAAGCATTGGTTGAAAGGTGACACTTAAAACGCTTCACTTAGTTGATTTTTTTTGGTTATACCTAATCATATTGTTTACTGTATACAATAGACTACTTGATGATTGGTCTTGCTTTTTTTCATGTATGGATGTTCATGAACAAGTGGTCATGCTAAAGACACAAACAGTCATAGATAATTATTCGATGATATTCTTTTGATAGGATAAGAGAATTCCTATTCTTATTTATTATTCTACTTTTTTTTTTCTTCTATTAATTGAAGAAATTATTAGAAAACACAACAGCAAGTAAAAAAATGAGTAATAACCCCCAGTAGAGACTGGTAAGATTCAATTCAACATTTTGCTTGTTCCGGTTTGATTGTGTCATAGTTTTATAATTAGTTGGGATTAGATTTATCATTGGATGAACTGCATTGCTGATATTGACCCCAAAAAAAGAAATAGTAGGTTCAACTAGTCTGCGAAACAGCCAACCATCTTACTGTAAAAATTGGATATGTTCGATCTAAAAAAATTTTACTGGGCTGATTTATGCGTGTTTTACTTCTTGCTTTCATTCCATTTTGTTCACATCTGTGTGTGTGCAGGAGTGTGTGAATTATGAAATAATGATTTAACTTGTGTGTTACCATGTTTTGCAGATTGTGTAAAGCAATGGGTGGTGCAGAGAAAGTTGAAATTGAACATGGAAATCATTCCCTCTCCAACAGGGTCAGTGAAGCTGTACAGGCCATAATTGATTTTGTTAAACGAGAGGGACCTAAAGGCTGGGATGATCCTTGGACCTAGTATGGTGCCATTTTCTTTTTCTTGCATTCTTTAGTTCTTTCTCTTTTCTCTCTCTTCTTCCTGTTTTCCAGTCTTCATTGTCCCCCAGCGTTAGTGTGTGCTTTTTGATTTCCATAAGATAGATGCTGAGGATATTTCCCAATATATCATTATTGATGCTATAATTTTGTTGGCATTGGTGACTTTGTCGAGAAAGAAAACATTGTTGTGACACAATTTATTTATTTTTAGAGAATTTTGTTTCTTTTTCAGCACATTTTATGGCTTATATCTCATTTCTTTTTTGGTTGTACCCAGAAGAAGGTGCTGCAAACTTAAGCTATTACGTGTGCGAGACTTCAATTTTCATATAAATATTTGGCCTATCTTTAACGGTTGGAATAGCTATTAATTTATCCTCGTCAAACATATAGCCAAAATCTTAAATTTCCTCACTAGCAAAGATTTGAATATACTTCCAAGGCATGGTGATCATTGTTTTTTTTCACACCATTAAGCCAAACATCTAATCACCTACCATAGTTTTCTTGCTAAATACTCCCCAGTTACTTGAAAGGCCAGATTTGAAACTTATGCATTGAATATTGAGATGATAGTTGATTCAAAAGCAAAAAGGTTTTGTTGGTTGCATCAGTGACTGTCATGATTGCATAATGTTTGCCGTTCATGGCAGAGGTTCCCAGCAACTGCGAACTACTTGTGTCGTCATATTTGAAAATGAGTCGTTTGGTTGGAATTTTATTAGTTGGAGTTGGTGGACAGCACCACCCAATAACATCCATTTACTCACAAGCATTGCCTTGTTAAACCTCCCTTTCTTCGGTGACACCATGATTTAATTAAAGAAATTTCAATGTGGACAGTTAGACAGTTGAATTTTGAAGGTCCTTTTCAGAGAAATTCAGAGGTGCCTTATGTATTGCTCCAGCATTCTACTGCCTTTTTTTAAGCATTTGATTATCACTTTCCACTCCACAAAAAGATCTTGACTGTTGCCTACACAATTATACTATTTGTTTTTGGCTTCTTAAATATAAACATTACTCCAGTCCTATCTAATAGTTATGATTAATCAAGAATCCTTCAAACATCAGTAAATACCAACTTAAATAAGGTTTAAATGTTTCTAATAACCAATTACTTCAACTAAATTAACGGTAATAGGGATTGGGGAGGCACCTCGACATGTTATGCTTCTAATTCAATTACGAGCCCTTGATGACAAAATATCAAAAATTGTGGCCACCATGTCAATCCAAGACCAATACAATTATACCTATCATATGGGCATAAGTGGCTTTTTCATTAGCAATTTCCTGCATAAGTGTGGCTGTAGAGTAAGTCTTAATGTCTTATGTGGCTTCTTTATTTCATAGGAAGTACCCAGTGCATGTCATATGACACATCCTTAGCAACACCAGTTGGGCCATATGGCCGATGAGGTAATGGAATCTTAGACAAAGGTCAAGCAAGCAACAGGAGCTCTACTCTGCACATCCATTAATTATTTAACCAAACCACAACCATTGTCCATTGCGCGTTTTCTTACACATGATATGATATAGTGATAGACAGTGATGCTCAGGAATTTTATTTAATTAAATGCTTGCAATGGGCTAGGAGGTGTTGTCTGTTTTTGGGATGTGTAGCCAGGATAGAAGCATTAAATCTCAACACATGGCTATGAATAGCTATGAAAAGGAGAGGAAGACAAATCAAGAAACGGTGCTGTTGACACTTAGCAGCCGCACCCTTCCCATCTTAACTTTTGCTTTTATTTTACACCTTGGAGCTAACTAGTTTGGTTCCCTCCTTTTTCTTACATAAATCACACTATTAAATTCAATACAAATCAACTTGAAATTTATTTTTAAATAAATTCATTAAATTACCCCTCATATCTGTTCAAAAAATATATATATTACAACTCTTATTAATTAATTTCTCCTCATTTGAAAAAACTATTTTATCTCATCATCCATTTAAAAATATATATAACATAAAAATAAGCAAAAATTTTCATTAAACTTTTTTTAGTTAATAGAGTGGTTAGAAAACATAAATTTTGATAGACTTCACAATAATGGTACTTCTCCTTCTCTTTAAATTAAAGACAATAAAAATTAATTTTACATCTCAGTATGTCATTAAAAAGAAGTTATTACTGAACTACTTTTTCATTGACTTATTGAGCTTTTCTTATTAGAAAAAAATTAAATCTTTAACTTATTAATTTTGTACGTTGAAATGGGCATTAATGCATAAATAGTCAATTTCAAAAATTAAATATAAAAATATATAATTCACAGAAAGAAATGTGTATTTCCATAATTATTAAGTAACGATTTTTTTGGGCCGCAATGAATAGAACATTTCATGTGATATCCACCCACCATGCAAATTATTGTTTATATTTTAAATGACAGAAACGCCCCCACCGACAACTGCGCCGATCAAAAACTTCCTTTGTCGGTGGCTCGGCGGTGCTACTACCCTTCGGCGCTATGTGCAACCTTGGAAGGGCATTATAGTCATTATATTGATTTTGTCCGCCTCTCTTCTGATTTTTTTCTTTTAATTTATTTTAAGAAGAGTCAATCTATTAATATACGTATATATGCTATTGAAATTGATAGAAATTTTGTTACAATCTTTTAAATTTTAAAATTAACAGCTTGAATATGAATTCTAGATATAACTCTTTATTGTTGATAATTACAATATTTTTTATTCTAAATCTTAATATGTAAAATTTATTAAACTTTAAAAATAATAAAAATTTTATAATAATTAATTTAATATAACGTATATTTATATAAATTGAAATATTATATGATTTAATTTTTATACAGATAAATATATTAATTAAAAAATATTTATTTAAATAATATTGCTCATATATAAAATATTATAATTTAAATTTTATATATTTTTATTGAGGCACATTTATTTCTAAAATATTTTCTTGCACCATATATATATATATATTATTTGCACGTGATTTTAATTAATTAAAATAATACTTACATTATTAATGGAATTAATTTTTTCTTTTGTAAAAGTTACTATCCTGCATATATATATTCAGAGCATGTTTGGTTTAGCTGTTTACAGCAGCTGATAGCTGATAGCGGTTGATGATAGCTATTAGCTGATAAATATGAAGTGTTTGGTAAAATTTTATTGAATATTACTGTTTGTATGTCAAATGACCATTAAAGGTATAATTTATTTGTAAATATAATTCCATATACTTTTTATAATATTTTTTAGTTATGAAAATTATTTAAAAATATATATATCAATAAATAATAATTTATTGTCTTTAATTTATATATTTTTAAAAATATTTTTTTAACTTATTTAAAAATAAATTTTAAAAAATAAATATTATTATATAATTTTTTTAAAATAATTATAGGTATAAATATAATAATTATTTAATTATAATTTACAATAATATTTATTTAATTATGAACTGTAAAAAAATTAATTATATACATATAATTTAATTTAAATGAAGTTATTTGTTATTAATTATTTTTGATAAGGGTAAAATAATCTAAAGAAAAAAGAAATACAAATCAGCTATCAACTGATTAGAAAAAGCTCTAAAATAGAACTTTTTCAAATCAGCAGTTGTTTTGAATAGAATAAGCTATCAGCTGCTGATTTTGGTGTTTTACCAAACACTTAAATTGTAGTTGATTGAGAAAAACCTCTATCAACTATCCCAAAAAACTATACCAAACACCCCCTCATACAACACTCATAATATCTTTTATTTAATTATTTAAAACAAAGTTAAAATAATTTCACAATTAAAAACTAATAAAAAGAAAAATTTTTGTTGAGTAGATGATAAAAAAACAGAAATAGAAAAGAAAATAGATCCTAGTTTCCTGGAAAAAAAATTTCCATTCAGATAATTGCGGATTTTTAGCAAACTTATTAGTTATCATCATCATCATTATATTCAAATATTTTACGTTATTCAAATCAAACTACGTAGTTCAAAAAAAAAAAAAAAATCAAACTACAAAAAATAGAACAATTTTCAACATTTTTTATCAGAAAAAAGAAGAAGCAAGAAAAAAAATAATTTTCTTTGAAAAGAAAAAGATAAATGGAAAAGAAAATTTTGTTTTCTACAGCAAACAGAGACAGAAAGCTTTTCTTTCTTTCTTTCTTCAGAAACCAAAAGTAACAAGACTATTTATCATCTTTGTAACAGCATTTGCTTTTTTTTTATCTTTAACAGATAATTCTTGGAGCTTGTACCCAGTAAGTTCCTAGCTATCCTTTTTCTAATCTTGTGTTTTCTTGAAATTATCATAGCTTAAAAAAAAAGTTCTTGGATTTTGCTTATCTTCATTTTTTTTTTTTTTGAAAAAATGGCTACTTTACTTGTTATTTTTCTGATTTGCAATTTCTTGGGTTATTGTTTAGTTTCTTGATGTTATTAATTCTTAGGTGTGTTTTCTTGTTTTCAGTTTCTTGATATGCCAGAGAAAGGGTTAAGCTTAACACCATCAACAAATCACCAATCATGGCTTTTCTGGTCAAGTCCTTTGCTTCAATGGCGGTTTCATATTCTTACAGCTTTAGTATTTGTTGGTATGGTTACTGTTTGGAGCATAGATGGATGTGCTATAAAGAACGTTGTTGAATCTTGGAGGTTCAAGCAAGAAGAGTCTTTAGGCAGAAAGTCCATTTCACAGCCTTCAAACTTCACAAATCTAGCCCAAAACAACGCCACCAATACCACTGATACTAGCAGTTCCACTTATAATGTACTCACCAGCAACTCTAGCTATGTTCGTGCTTCTAATTATTCAGATGGGTTTCTTGAGAAGCCAATGGAGCAAGAATCAGAAGAAGCTAATGTGACGTGGGTATCAGCTGATATGAAGCAAAATGCGACTGCTGATCGGAGTTATTCTGATGGGTTTCTTCAGAAGCCGTTAGAGAATGAACTAGAAGCTCATGTGAAGTGGGTATCAGCAACATTGGAGACAAATTTGACTCCAAATCTTCTTTCAAGGTGGCTAGCTCCAGGTGGTGAGCCATGTAAAGATTTGCGCACTGTGGACATTGTGATTCCTGGACTGGATGGTCAAGATTTGATTGAGCTGACTGCTGGTAAAGGTCATGAATTTGTTTTCCAAGCTGTAGACGAGTTTAAAAGTCCTCGCTGTTTAGGTGGGGATTATTTTGAGACTGATCTTTCAGGGGAAGCATGGAAGTCTAGACCTTTAGTTAAAGATTTTGGAAATGGGTCGTACTCCATTAACCTTCAAGTTCATCCTGATTTTGCTGGTGATTATAATCTTACTGTTATTTTGCTTTATAGGCATTTTGAGGGTCTGAGATTTTCGTCATCAAGATTTGTGTATGATAAAGAACTGCGTAAGGTGCAAATCAGGTTCGTTAAAGCTCATTATAAGTTGCCACAGTTACAAATTTGTCAAAAGTCTGATTTTACTAAAGATCTTTGGTTAGGAAGGTGGACTAGACATGGTAAGAATGATGATTGTGAAATTAGTTATGATGGACGGTACCGGTGCCTGCCATCAGATTTTCCATGCCAAAGTCCATGGTGTAATGGTTCTTTAGGCTTGTTAGAGAGTAATGGTTGGGTGTATTCTAGTCACTGTTCGTTTAGGCTCTTTTCAGCTGATTCTGCTTGGAATTGCCTGAAGGGTAGGTGGATCTTCTTCTGGGGAGATTCAAATCATGTTGATACTATAAGAAACATGCTCAATTTTTTCTTGGATTTGCCTGATATAAAATCTGTTCCTAGACGGTTTGATATGAATTTTTCAAATCCAAAAGATGTGTCTCAATCAGTTCGAATCACGAGCATTTTTAATGGTCATTGGAATGAGACAAAAAATTACCTGGGATTGGATTCTTTGAAGGATGAAGGATTTAGAAATTTGTTATGGAAATACTTCTCAGAGGACTCTGTGCCAGACACTATTATCATGAATTCTGGCTTGCATGATGGCATATATTGGAAGAATATTAGAAGATTTTCTGATGGAGCTGATTATGCAGTGTCATTTTGGAAAGAAATTATAGATTCTGTGCAGCAGAGGGGATTAGTAGCTCCACAAATCTATTATCGGACCACTATTACCACTGCGGGGTATGCCAGAGCACTAGGATTCAATCCGAACAAGATGGAGGTATTTAACTGGGTGGTGTTGGATAAGTTTAGGCAGTCAGGGCTACTTTCTGGAGTGATTGATAACTTTGACATGACTTTTCCATGGCATTATGATAATCGTTACAGCGACGGAGTGCATTATGGCAGAGCTCCAGCAAAGATGAAGTGGAGAGATGGTGGGATTGGACACCAGTATTTCGTGGACCTCATGTTGGTTCATGTGCTGCTAAATGTTTTATGTTCAGGATAGCAAATGAAAGGAATTGACGGAATTATTCTTTTGGGTATCATTTTTAGGAGCACTGGCATAGGGTTTTTGTGAAAGTAGACTATGCCATGAGGTGGAAGCGAAGTTCGAATTTGCCATTGATGTGAGTTAGGGGGAGAATTCTGTAGGCAAATTTATGAGGTAGCATCATATTTTAGTTTATATCGTTCTCTCAGTTAGCATCTGCATTCTTTATTTGTTTATATGAATACCATATATTGTTTTTGATACTTGTATATTATGAGGTTCTTCAATTTATCATGCTCTTCTCCATGTTCCCTGGCTCATTATGCAGTTTCAGTTTCCCAAGCATCTCAACTAGCATGAGTTTTATTTTGTTTCAGGATTGATTTAAATTTGAGTTAATGTACCCAAGTCAGGTGAATTTCTGTTTGATTTCATCATTTTCATAACATGATCCTAGCTTGTACCTATTGCTTCAGAGGCCTCAAAATCTTTAAAAAACTTGTTCACATAAAATCTTCTTTTCTTGACAATATTGCCTTTGAAAAAAAAGCTGTATACAGTCCCCATTTATTTTCTTCATAGAAAATCATGAGCAAAATCTCATGATCACTATCTATAAGCCTCCTTTCAATAGCATGATCTTGCTATCACTTTATTTTTCACTTTTTAGCATGGATCTCATTTGCTATCAAATTGGTGTTCTTGACCCAATATGGCCTATATTGTTGTATGATTATCTTCAACACCACTACTAGATTCTGAGTACTGCAGTAAACGTAACTTCCATATTGTTTGTATATCATATGTCATCATGAGGTGTTTGAAAACACCTGAGATGAGCAGTGTTCTTTTCATACGTGTTATTGAAGATTGGACAAGGCAACACTTTTGCAAGAGAAAGCAAATTCAAAATAGCCGTTTCATTATTTACTTTGTAACAACTGTTGTTAGGAATAAATGAGGCTTTAAGCCATTAAAACTTTACTCAAAAAAATGCCCTGTTCTTCTAGTTTATTTTTCTTGGTCGAAGTGAAAAGTTTACTTATATAACTATTTGCAATTGGAATGGTTCATTGGTATAATGATTGTTGTGGATCTTTTCGTGGCATGATAATGATCACTTTTTTTTTTTGCCCTTTTGGCCTCCCTTATAAAAGCGGATTCGATCTTGGATGAAATCAGGGAAATCAGGTGTTACTTGATTTTATGACACCTTAACTATCAGACTAATTACGAGGTTGGTTGGCCTAGCACAGGTGCAAAACCCACCCAAATCAATTGCACACTTTGAAAGTGAAAGGGTTATTGAAAACCCAAGCTAAGAACTTTCCTTTATTGATTTTCTTGTTCCCAATGGGGACATTTCTACCTACATCCATCTGCAGATTTTCTTTTCTCAAGTTTATATATGTGCATATATTTTTAACTTAGAAGGGGAGTTTCGACCCGGTGATGGTGAGTAACTTAAAGCAGAGTTTTTGTTATTTGAACACTCAACCTTATTTTATTTGTTTCAAGGAATTATCAACACTTGAGTGTGTGTTTGGTATTTGGCAAATTTAAGTTTTCATTTGTTGATTTAAATGAAATTTTTATGGAATTAATTTATTTAGAATTTCAATTCATTAAATCAAATAAATCAGTTGTTATTTGCACACTAAATATACAAATTTATGTGCTCATGAGATTACCAAATTCATAAAGTTAATCCAAATTTTTTTTAAACTGATTTCGTAATGGTAAAGTTAAGTTACTTTAGAAATTAGCATGAAATTCAAAATCTTACAAAAGTTAAAGCTACATTCTCCAATTAATACTCAATTTTTTTCAGTATTTTCATCGTGGCCTAGCCTTTGTTGCCTCGTAGTAAAAGGTATAAACATTATAGAGCATATAATTGAACTCCGTGTCTTTCCTTTCTCCCTTTTGTTGTATTTGAATTAACCATTTTATCTAGTTTAAAAAAAAAAAAAAAACTTTCACATCCTATAAAAGTCAAGCTCAAATCCATAGAATTATTTGTTTATGACCAAACAAGGGGAATGGATCTCTCGTAGAGGCCCAGTTTTTGCTGCTCTTTTTGGTTTGCGATGAATGCATTCTTTTATATTAAGTGAAAGCCCCCTTATCATCAATCCGTTGTAGTCTAGTCGGTTAGGATATTCGGCTCTCACCCGAAAGACCCGGGTTCGATTCCCGGCAACGGAAATTTTTTTCTTCCGTCCGTAGCATTCTCTTTCCTTTTAATTTCAGAGTCTCACTCGCGCGATTGTAGTGACGCGCCGGCCTACAATTCTACGCTTCCCAAGTTATGTCGTTGACGTAAAAAGTAGAAAGGACTTGGCCGATAGCTCCAACACACTTTTGCCTTGTTACGAAAATACATTTAAACCCCTAACATTCACTTAAACTATCAACTTTATCAAAATATAACAATTAAACCCTTATTATTACCAAGGCTAGTAATTTCATTAGTATAACAATATACATTCCTTTATTTTTTTAAGGCAAAACCCCTTATTTGGTCCCTCAACTATACATAATTTTTACAATTGGTCCCTAAACATTTATTTTTGATAATTGAGTCCCTCAACTTTTATTTTTTTTAATTTCATCCTTTTATCACTCAGAATACCAAATTGAAGATACTGTCGTCTTCAGTTGAGTTATAAAAGCACATCTGAATAAAAAAATGTCTGAACCAGCTATCAAAAACAAACAATTTGCATCATTAGTTTGATGCAGCTCGCAATCAACAGTAAAATTAAAGTTCAAATGATCAAGCTCACAACCAAATATTGGTTGAAATATGCTTTTATAACTCAACAGAAGATGACAACATCTTCAATTTGGCATTCTGAGTGACAAAAGGATGAAATTAAACAAAAAAATAAAAGTTGAGGGACTCAATTATACAAAATAAATGTTTAGGGAGCAACTGTGAAAATCTGGTATAGTTGAGGGACCAAATAATAGGTTT
>CATIWK010288783.1:0-11803 GCA_949634005.1 Mallotus japonicus
TATATAAGCTAAGGGGGCATTTGTTTAGTAAAAAATAAGGGTGGGAATCGGAATCGGAATGGACGATTCCGATTCTTAGTGTTTGGTTGGCTATGATTAACATGTGAATGGGAATGTGATTCCCCCAGCAATGGGAATCATCATTCCCCTCTTTTTCTTAAAAAATGACTTTTGATTCCCTTGAAAATCAAGTCCATTCAATTATAAATTGGTTAAACTTTTAAATATTAACATTTATTTTTTAAAATTTATAAATAAAATATACAAATTAATAAAAATATGCATTAAATGTTTGAATAAAAAATATTTATTAAAAGTAAATATTTTTTATAATTTTTTAAAAAATTATAATAACATTTTTAAAAATAAATATTTTAAAAATATTTTATAATACATCATTATAATATTACTTTTTAATATAAAAAATTATAATATTAACTTTTAATATATAAAAAATAATTACAAAACTATTTTTTCATCCAAGAAATTTTAGTTGTTAAATGATATTTGATTCTCATTCCTATTACCATTTCCTAGTGAAACCAAATACTTTTTTCAATTTTTCATTCTCTTTCCCATTCCCTTTCCCATTCTCATTCCCAATCTCATTCTGATTCCGATTCCGGAGTACGAACCAAACACCTCCTAAGTGGTTACCAGTTCTGGAGTGATTTTAGGCCATGTTGAGAAGTGGTTCCGTGTTTTAAGGAACTTTCACCACTACTGAATGAATGGAGATCGTGCCTATATACGTGAGAAGTGAGTGGTTTACGTGTTTCGCAGGTTGTAGATTACAAATGACGTTACCTGCAGATGACCATAGGCTACAACATGTATTCTACTGATTCCATGAGAGCTGAGTTGACTCAGCATTTGACTTTGACTTTTGACCCTAGTTTATAGGGGTTGAATTTTCTTAAATTATTTAAATACATAATAGGGTTATTTTTGTTATTAAGTAAAAGATGCATGTCCTTTTTTGTCCAAAAATTTTTTTTCTCTATTTATACTTTTATATATAGTATAGATATAGATAAATATGGTTTTTTTTTTTTAAGGAACGAGGTAAAATGTCTAAACAAAGACTTAAAAAACTTCATATTTATCATATGATTCAACCATTGGAAATAAATATGGTTTTGCTAAAAGGAAAAATGTAATATAATTAATTATTGGGGTCTCGATCCTACCAATTTATAAATTCATACTGTCATCGGAACCCAAAATTTTTCTTTTTTGCTGGACCTTTGCCGTCAATTTTAGTTTGAAGCTGCATCAGGGATTGGAATCAGTCTGCGACCAGAAAATATAAAGAAATTTAATGCACCTGATCTAATTTGTTTGGTGTATACCATGTAGTCTATGTTATTAATGTTTTGCCTTGAATGTAATTTGGTGGTTGGGAATGGCGTTTGGTGGTTGAGATACAGCTGACTTTAGAGTGTTTAGTAATTTAGCAATTTATCATTCAAAATTTGGCATTTCATAAATATAATTTTGAAAAAAAAAAAACTAAAATTCTAGCATATGAACTCTCTATATATATATATATAACTGAAAAAATATTCATACAATAATAAAGATTATTTGCCTGCACGCCTAGGGAATGGCTAGACAAATGTAGAGGGGAGGTTCGAATGCCCCCACCCGTCCCCTCTCATGACCAAAATAAATAAATAAATATTATTCATTTGATAATATTTATACTAAATTTAATTCAATCACCAAATTATAAAATATTTTATAATTACTGTTTGTTGGTTCAGGTGAGATTAGACACTACATCAGTTGACAGCAACCGCTGAATCAAACAAGACCTTAGTTTTATTGTGTTGATTATGATCTCTGTAGGCGCAGGTAAACAACAAAACTACGGCCAGTGCATGTTTTGCAGTTGATATAAAAAGATTAAAAGAAAAAAAAAAAGATATATCTCTGGTTAAATGTTCATTGTCTTTGTACAATACACATAAATTCCGAGATGAACCCGAAAAAAAAAATTCGAATTTCAGTGTGCAGTATTTTACATAAAAAACAGGTGGTAACCCAAAAACGAATCCCTAGTCAAAACCAAGCTAGGACAACTCTTCTTCAATGGGCAATATCAATCAAGCAACTGGAATTATTGCTCCACTTTACAGTGTTATATATAAACATTACATGAAGAAAAAAAAAATACTCTCTTTATCTCTCAGGAAAAAAAATCAAGAAATATATATGATATATAAAGAAGGTAAAAAAAAAATCTGAAAGTCTCCATTTGGCGTGGCTAACGCTCCTACTTTCTATTCCCAGTTCTTCGTTTCATATCAACAGGAGCTGGCTGCCTTCCACGTAGTGGAGCACCAACTCCATTTGGTAATTTCCGTGATGGCGAAGGGCCTAGCATAGGAATCAAGTTCCTGCTGCTAAAAGTCAAGAACTTGATTTAGTATGGAGTGCAAGTGTATATATTGAGTACCAACACAAAAATTACAATTTTAACATGTGAATACCTCAAGTCTGAATTTTTTGCTGCTTTTGAACTTGGCTTCTTGGTCTTTGACTCAATTCCATTGGCCATGCCAGAAAGTTTCGATTGATTGAATTGCCAGAGTAAATCAGGTTCTGATGAATCACTAGTGCCAGCGTCAAGATCATCCATGTCATCGGCAGTATTCAGGTTGAATCGGTTGTTCCCCGTGAACATATTATAGGATTGCTCAGGATAAATTTTGGAAGCATCTGAGAGATATTTCTGGTAAAAAACATCAGGCAAATGGCCATTGTCTGCTTCCCAACACCCTAGAGGGTCTTCAACTCTGTTTACAGCATCTTGCTTGTTCACCATGACTTTATCGACCCACTCACCCGAGCCAATTTCCTTCTCTTCCTCTCCATAATTTTTGTTAGGAGTAATAACTGGAGGCCATGGAGGTGAATTTGCCAATAGCTCATCAAGATCAAAACTTTGCCTTTTTTGCCTCAGTGTAGAGTTTGTATGAACCTGCAGAAGCCGCATATCAGCATTTGTAGAAATTAGAATAAGGCTTACCAAAAATAAAGAGGCCCAGCTCTGACTGTCAATAATCATTTGTGACATATAAAATTCCGGCTCAAAGATTGGATTATCACTCAAATATTCATACACGGTTGATAGATAATGTGCAAAATAAATCCAAGTTAAATATGCTGTCCCTATTGCGAGATTAGAGATGGGCCAGTGCATTACTTTCAATCTAACGTCTATATCCAGTAGTGTTATTTTCTTCTTGGAATAACAAATAAAAGAAATTACAGCATTGCTAGTTTATGGTATCATCACTCAATATGCATACTAGTCAGTGTGGGATAGCGAATTCACCTCTAGGTTGCCCACTTCACCCATGGGTTGCCGAAAGCTATTGCTATCATTCACATCTCCTAGCCGCTGGTTAGAACTAAATGGTGAAGACTCGTTTTCTTTTCTTCTGTACCTTTCAGAGTTGCCAGATGCAGAATGCTGAGCATATTCTGGTTCTCCCTCTTTCCTTGCCAATGCTGCCTTAAGGATAGCAATCTAGAACGAAACACACAGAAGGAAAATAATCAAATGGCTTGTAGAATGCATATAAAATTTAAATTAGGATAAACATATATGTGAAGTAAAAAATGCAAAGGAGATAAAGGAGATGTAATCACTTGTTCTTTGAGCTCTTTAACATCTGTACTATCTTTGTTCACTCGGGCTGCACCTAGTTCAACAGTTGCTACTCGCTCAGCAAATTTAAGTGTACTTATTGTTTCCCCAACAGCATCAGGCTCAGGGCTGATATGAACAAACATTAATGTTTTGGCCTGACCTCCTGAAAGAGCAATCAATATCCCAAATCATCATCATGTTTGGCAGGCAAAGAGGAGAACAGAGCATTCTGAAAACCAAAAACGTATCGTTGACTTTACCAAGTGAATCTTGGAGCAGTTGTGTAAGCTTGCTGTTTCTATATGGCACATGGGGGTTCTTTTGGGCAAGTGAAGCAATCACATCGCCTAAAGCTGAGAGGGACCTGTTAATATGCTGTGCCTCTTTTAGTCTATCTCCAGTCGCTTCAGATTTGTCTACCCTTTCACTCCCCGCCAAATCAACCAAATGCATACAACCACGAAGTATAGACCCAGATGTGAAGTCTCTTCCTTGAACATGAACAGTCAAGCAACTACAAATTTCACAAAAACAGAATTAACTCTCACTGATGGCATTGCTGTAGAATCATGCATAGAGAAATATAGAGAAGAATAAAGAAGAACAACTTACCTATGAGAGCGACTGCTCCGATCATTTAAGGCTGTTGCACCAACAGCACGATTCCTTTGTCCAAGGTTCATCAGATCAATGACGTCAGATGTTGAAGACACATGAACAAGGTTTGCATCTGGCACATTCAGACCTGTTTGAGAACTATTGCGAATTTCTAATGTGTCGACAAATTAAGGATAGCCCATGTTATTGTATTCTCTGATGGAAAGACATTTTTCTAAAGTTAAATTTGAAGAAAAATAAGAATTATTTTAAAGGATATCTTTTGTTGCTTCCATCAGTGACAAGGAGATCCCTAACTTGCTCATTGTAAATCTCAATCATCTGAACTGCAACATTATAGGAGAATATATCCTTTCTTTGGTCTGCTAGAAGAAACAAATCGCTCAATGCCCTATAATTCACCCCTAAGTTTTTCTCTGTGAGATCCTTCGGTCCTGTCTGGAAACATGGAGAACAAAAACTTTTTGTGTGAATCAAAATATTTTCAGCGGACAGTAAAATTATGACACAGTCGTATATATGTAAAATCTTTTACCATTGTATAAGTTTTTCCTGATCCAGTTTGACCATATGCAAATATGCAAACATTGTATCCATCAAGAACAGACCGAATCAATGGCTGCATATCAGAGAAGACCTCAGCTGCAATTCAATGGAATAAAAATGTGTAAATTGTGATATCAATTTGTATTAATATGAATAAATTCTCTCTAAAGTAAAGACTATTTACCTTGGGTTGCAGATGGTCCAAAGACCTTGTTGAAAGTGAAGGATTTGTGCCCTTTTCCATGTCTTGATGGGGTGTTAATAACAATGTTTCCTTCTTCTATATGGTCCACAGTGCTCAAATAGTTTGATTGTCCAGATAAAAATGGCCTCACACGACAATAAACCCGAATACTTCCTGGTGAAGTGCACAAAATCAGAGGGGTTCATTGCATTGTCAGAACAATTATAAGGCCCAAGACTGTAGGAAAGCAGTAACTTACCCTTAAGATCCTGCACTTGATTGTACAGCTTGCGATTTTCCTCAAGAACCTTGTGGTAACCGGAAGCTGCATGAGCTAGACCTTGAATATGCATTCCTACAAGAATGAAAGAGACAAAACAAAACCTTAGATAAGATTCCTTCTTAACTAACTTTTCATACTTGAACAATAAAAATGGATACAAGTTTTTATTTATATAACAGTTACCTAAATTGCTAAACTCCTCATGAAATTTCATTTGCATAAACTTCATTCCAGCTTTTGTTGTATGAAGTGCATGCTTTAGATCCTGAAATAAAAAAAAATCAAAAATAAAATGTCTAATTAAGATGTGAGCAGTTTAGTTTGTTACAAGAACTATCCAAATAATAACTCTGGTACTGTACATGAACGTCTCTTTGTTGTTGATCAAAGATCATCTGCTGTTTCAGGATCTGATTTTTGAGTTCCTCATCAGGAATGTGGTTCTTATGAAAGCATTCCTCTTTCTTTATGGTTCTGATGGTTTTATCTTCGGTCTATATGATTTTCATAAAACAGACAAGAAAATTTCAGCAGAAATTACTCACAAGGTTTCAAATTGTGGGAAGTCCCTGCTTGCACGATTAGATTAAAATTAATCAGAAAGCAAATATTTAGGGATTACCCTTCTATCGCCAGATGTAGATTTAAATGGAAATTTGTTGGCCTGGGAAACAGCCATGTCTTTATGGTTTGTCTTTACCTTCAAATAACAACATTAATCCATCAGCAACGAAATAAATAGTTAGATGGGTTGAACAATATTCAATTTCTTATATGGACAAAAAAGCAGAAAGTATGAATGATTGAGTAGAATACCATGTCGTACTGGCTTGCAATGCGCAGCTCAAACTCTTCCACAACCTTACTTAGCACTGATTCCACCAACTATTGCATGGAAACGATAAAATGATTTAGTGTTAGAAGCAATAGTAGAAGAATATCTAAATCCTAATAGTACAGGATAGCAATTTTGGGAGTAAATTTAGGCAACGGCATATATTCATCCGCATTATGAGTTATATACTTTTCCTGATCCTAGCTAGCTCAGCATAAAGTCTTACAATTTAATTAGCAGCAGCATGCATGTAAATTTTATTACCATTGGCACTTCTTCAGGCTTCTTGTCTAATAAAACAGCTCGAACCAGCGTACTAAATGAGCCAGAACTAGACTGCACGAAAGAAGAAAAGAAAACGCATACATTGATCAAATTCAATGTGAAGAGAGCAACACGAGACATAATATTTAAAACAGTTAAGCTTACCAACCATTTTTTTAGGGTCAATATCACTAGAGATAGCATTCAAGGATCTTTCACTCATTGAAGAATTCCTGGATAGGGAATTCATGAATGGCTCTGTGTTTTTCCTTACAAAAGATTTTGTTGAGATGGAAGGCTTCACATTTCCACCAAATTTCCATACTCCATTTCCACCTGTTTGTTTCCACTCACTGTAGGATTTAAGAGCCAGAACACTGTTCACAACCCTTGCCGATTTTCCACCCTGAAAATATGATCAGATGTACATCAATTATTGAAATTAGTCCAAAAAAAAAAGAAACAATGAATCTCCTCTATCTCGTGCAATTATCTGTATAGGAATTGAAATATACACCTGCTCCAGATCAGATGCCTCAAAAGTTGGAAGGCCAATCTCTTGCGCAGCCACAAGAAAATTCCTCACATTTTCAAAATACTGAAATGCTGATAATGCAGCTCCATCAGGGATAAGAGCAGCATCACATGGGCTTTCAACTACCTGAAACCAACCGATTAATCACTCTACATACCACATCATATCCAAAAATTGAAACCGAAATCAAAATCAAGATCAAGATTCAGCACCTTGGGTACAGCTCCAGGTTGAACCTTATTGAGAGCATTGCAAAGAATGATTCCACTTCTCAATCCAAGCCTAAACTCCTCTTCAGAAGGCTCAGCTGGCAAATCTTTAGCCGCAACCACCCCAACCATCTTTCTCAACCACCCGGCAGCTTCATATCTTCTTGACGCTGCAAAGTAAGAAAAGACGGTCTCAAATTCAAGAAATCTGAATTAAATTAGCACCCAAAAAAAAGGAAATAAAAGAAAAGAAATTACCAGCTTCTTCAGCTTTTCTAGACTCTAAATCAAGATCCCTGAGTCTATTTCCATGCTGTTGCAGCACATCCTCCACCACAGACGCAACCGAAAACGACAATGCTCCTCCTTCCCCTGCCATTTTTATCTATCTCTCCAGCCAAACGACAACTTCACTATTTCTTCTTCTCTTCTCTCCACTCACAATTCCACCATCAAAAAATCAATAACATGAGCCGACCTGCAAGCTCCATCATCTGCAATCTTCCAAAGCAAGCAACAGAACAGAAGATCGGACAAGAAAGAGGCCACAAGAAAAAAAAAAGTGAAGCTTGATATTTTTTTTTGGTTTGGCGTGAGAGATGATGATACATTTACATGCTCATATTCTCCATGACCCCATATCTTTTTGAAGCTTTTTCTCTTTTTTGTTCTACAAAGTGTAGTAGACTCACAGGCCAGACCACAGCTTATCTCTCTTTTCTTTCTCTGCTTTATACTCTGTTTCTACTCAATTTTCTTCCTTTGCGTTGCGCGAAGCTACTTACCCGAACCTGTCTCCGAACCTTTCTTCTTTTTTAAACCAAAAAACAAAACAGAACAAAATCTTTGTTTTTGATTTTTTTTTTCTTTTTCAAAATGGTCACTACAAGTGTACAACGTACTTCAGGTGCTCTTACTACGCGTGTAAATTTTGGCAGAACATACCGGAAAATTTCACCAACTTTGTAAAATACTGTAAATGTTAAATTTTTTTTTATTAAAATATAAATTAAGATTTCGAGTCTGATATATAAAAAATAAATGAAAAGGTAAAAATAATTTTTTTGTAGTTTTACTTATTTTCGTTTAGAAATATGTGATACTTTTTGCGATAAAAAGTTATCATTTGATTTAATCCATTAGTAATTGTACTAACATCGTTAGAAATAATAATATGGTATGGGTCATGTTACAAATTTTAGCTTCTAATTGAAAAATAATGAAATTATATTATAGTTATTTGTATTTTTTTATGAATTTATTCTATAATAAAAGTATAAATAACTATTTCGTGGTTCCATTCATTTTCAACTAAAGACTAAAATTTCTTATTAGTCTGAAATTTTAATTTTGTCCATCCATTTATTAATGGATTAAATCATAGGATAACTGTTTATCGCAAAAAATATTATATAGCTCTAAGTGAAAATAAGTAAAATTACAAGATAGTTATTTATACTTTTTCCAAAAAAAAATTTCTTTGTATCTACTGAATATGGATATCCTAGTAGGTAAAATATATCTAAAAATTGGATATAATGTTTTAAAATAAATAAAACATTATAAAATTTGTGACTTAATCCATTGCTCCTTTTGTTTTTGTCGCATTTTATTCATTTGCTTAATTCATTTATAAATTAACTATTAAAATATTTCATTAGCGAAAACATAATTTGTAAATATTTTTTTGAACTAGCTGTGTTATTCAAATAGTTTTATTTTAATTTTAAGTAGTTTTAAAAATGTCTATGTTTTACTTTTAATTAGTTGATATTTAAATAATTAATTTATAAATTAAACGAGAAAGTTAATAAAAGATAGTTGATTTTAATATTGATAGACGTATTAAAACCACTTTCTGTTTATATATATCACAAATAATTATAAGTTTTTTTTCATAAAACTGAAATTTCACATCGGTTTCTAACAACTATTTGATATTGACTTAAAAATATTAATTTTATTTAGTAAGTCCTAATAATTTTTCTAAAATTAAAATTATATGTCAGTTTTTAATAATTATTTATCATTGGATTAAGACATTAATTTTTTTTTATTAATTTCTAATAATGTATTTCATTTACCATATATATGTACAGCACATGTAGTAACGCCTTCAATCCTCCATGTGTTCTTCCTTTTTCGTAAAGAAAAAAAAGCCTGAACCATTGTAATATAAATGTACATTAACTCCAGTAGATCAGTAGCATAAATAGAATAATAAAATCTTTATATGTTAATGTTCAAAAAAAAAAATCTTTATATGTTAGTTCTCGAGTGGGTGGATTTAATTATTAAATTTATAAATGTCTGATTAAAACTTTATCAAGTTAAATGAATAATGCTATGCTACCATCATCTTATCACAACAGGTAATGTTATACTTGATTGCTCGCGATTTTTCAATGCTTGAAGCTTTTAAATTTTTACCATTTTTCTTGAAAATTATAATAATATTTTTTATTGCAAAATAAATGTTAATCATTCCGGTATAAATTTAATGAAATTAATGATATATGTGTAAATTTCTTAAATATATTACAATACTGAAAGTGAAATTTATTCATTATTGTCCCTGTAGTCCAACTAGTAAAAGGTGTGAACATCCAATTAAGGATACCAAAGATCGAATCTCCCACTTCCTATCTCCTCTCCTTATGGTGTTAGGATTTAACCACTTAATTTATAAAAAAAAAAAATTCATTCATTATTCACAAACAATTATTTTGGTAACTAATATTTATCCCTCATTTCGACGTATAGATCAAGGTGTTCCCTCCAATGGGAGTTCAAAAGAATTCAAAGAAATGCAATATTTTCTCATAGCTTATTCAAATGCTGTTGAATTAATTAGTGGGTCATTTTCTTTTCTCTTTTTCTTTTTTGGGGAAAACAAGTACAAAACTCTGCCGCCCACAATTGGCCATCTATTGTCACTTCTTATTATATGCCAAATTTTGAGAGATTATTCAAAATTTGAATACCATAAATTACTCTTGTTATGTCAAATGTAATGCGGAGATCAACAACTATTCTTTGTATATGCGCCATAATAAAAAAATTTGGAAACCCACCGCTTGGTTCAAGTGGTAAGGGTGGTACTCATGACCTTTCAAGTCCTAGGGACGACATATAAATGTTGAGTTACTCGTTTAGGGCTAGCTAGTTTCAGCTACGGGATCGGCTCCGTTTAGAAGTTAAGGGTTCAGATTCCCCTCCCCCCTCCACTTCCCCTAACAAAAAAAAAATAATAATAAAAAAATTTGGCCAATGAAATTTATCTTAATTGGTAAGGTGAAAGTTTCTAATATGTTATAGATTCAATTTTTGATAGAGGTATTGTACAAAAATTTTATATCCTTTACCCGTTCCTCCATAAGAATTATATATATTTGTTGTTAATGATTATTAAAATAGTTGTTGTTGGATTATTAGTACTAAATATGTAATAGTTAATTTGATAGTATTGTAATTGCTGTAATTCCCCTATTTTGGATGATATTGATAAAAAAAAATAATTAAATTGTCTGATAGTTATAAAAATTTCAACAAATTAGAAAATTCGAGCTCGATAAAATTAAAAAGAAATAAAACTCTTCTAACACATATTTTTTTTTTTTTTACACATACAATCCAAATTCAAAATTTTATTTGAATAATTCATACCTTTTTCTATTTAAATTCACAAAGTCACATATGTTGATATACCATTCAAAATTTTTAATACTACATGAAAAATTCTAACACATATTTTTTTTTTTTTTTACACATACAATCCAAATTCAAAATTTTATTTGAATAATTCATACCTTTTGCTATTTAAATTCACAAAGTCACATATGTTGATATACCATTCAAAATTTTTAGATGGATTACAATAATGATTTTGTTTTGTTTTAGTGATCTAGCCTTAATATTCAAATAAGATATTTAATGTGAATAATTTTTCATGTAGTATTGAACTTGTTTAAGTTTTAAGGCCAAGAAAAGAACAAAGAAATTAAAAACATTAATGCATCAACACAACCTTTAAAGCAAGTAAAGGAAAAAAAAAAGGTTGAAAAGAAAGCAAGCATTCCACATGTCTAGTAGAGTGTGCATCAAAATCCAATAGTTACTTGAAATTGATATGATCACATCCGTTAGGCAATATGTAACTTTCAAATGGTGGAATGGTTGTTGACAAACGGATACCAACCCTAAGAAATTCTCTCTACTTCTTGATCATAATGATAGTTTTAGTTTTAACCAAGTGCCAGTTGACAAAGCAAGGGTGCCTTCAATCTTCATCTTTAGATTAAAGTAACAAAACCTTTAGACTTTTTTATTATATTTTTGTGCACATCTCTTTTTTTAAGGACTTTTTTGCATTAACTTTATGTCCTTTTTTTTTTTTTGGTTTAGAAGAATTGTTTTAGCACTCACCACATTTGTCAAATATAAAATACATTTGTTTTTAATAATAACATATTTATTCTTAAATCAAATTCATTATTATCACATCCCTACATATTAGCAATCCAAATGACTAAATTATTAGAATTGACCAATAGCAATCTATTACTAATATATCTACTACTACGGTAATAATATATTAGGTTAAAAGCCCTACATGCTCCATGTATGGAGAATTTAAGAATTTCTATTGCTTATGTTAAAATTTTTCAA
>CATIWK010288974.1:0-13911 GCA_949634005.1 Mallotus japonicus
AAATATTTAAACAAATATAAATAAATATTCAATTAAACGTAACATGTTACAGACTACATGCAAAATCATGGTATATGACAGGGAAGACACATAAAACATGCAAATTATACAAAAAGAAACACATAATAATTAAATCGAACCAAACCAAATCGAACCAAACCAGACCAATCCGAATTGAACTGACCGAACCAAACCAAACCAGACTGAACCGAACCGAACCAATTCAGTTCGGTCTGCTTCGGTTAGGTTTATCGGAAGACAAATCATAAAATAAATGAAATGGGCCGGACTTGGTGAACAATAAAATTGCCATGTGTCAAGCAACCATTGGCCAAAACATTAACAATAACATTTTTAACAAATAAAAATTTAACTTTAATTAATCAAAACCGCAACCATTTGACCTCGTAAAATAAAACTGAAAATATGTGCGAGTTTCTCTCGTCATTCTGGTCAAAATAGTTAAAACAGAAAAAGTTTCGGAGTTACGGAACAAAAAAAGATGAATAGTGTCAAAAAATGATTAAAAACAAAGAGGCGCCAAAATATCAAGGAGGCGTGCGCCTCTATGACAGAGATAGCAGCAGCAGACGATTTGAATGTCAAAAACTCTGAAACAAAAGTAAATATTCCAAGTTTGATGTAAATAGATATAAATCTACAACTAACACTTAATATATCACATATTCATGCCTTCAATATAATATCAAAAGAGCAAGAAATACAATAACAAGCTATGAAAACCAAGAAATGAAACTTTAAATGATACAAAAAGGCTTAAAATAAAAAAAGGGAATTCTCACTGATTTGATCACGTTTGGAAGCTCCTAACTAAGCCCTCAGAGCTTGATTTGTTGATTTGGATTCTCTTGAATGCTAGGATTCCTTCTTCCTTCTTCAAAAATGGAATTTTAAGCTATGGTTCTCTCTTTTCTTTTTTTTCTTCTTTTTCTTTCTCTCTAGTTTTTCTTTCTTTCCAGACGTCTCTTTTTTTTTCTCAAGTCCCCCTTTTCCTTTATTAACTTCCTTAGCTTATAAGCTTCTCACCCTCACTCTTTCCCACTTCTCCCACTTGGACAAGACACCCCACGTTTCTTTTCTCCCCATGCAACCTCTCCACCATTCCTTTTTAGCAACTCTCACTATCAAATCCCCAAAATATCATCCAAGTTGCCAAAAGAACAAGATAAGTTGTGGGCTTGGGCTTATTTTTGGCTTTAGGGTCTATGGGCTTGGGCTTGGGCTTGGTTTTGGCTTTAGGGTCTATAGGCTAGGCTTAGGTAATTGGGCTTGGATGGGCTTTCGAGTTCATTCTAAAGAAAATTTTCGGGTTTCCTTGCATTCAAAATTTATACTTTCTCATCATCGGACTTTCATTGCGGGTCCAAACCGAGAGTGTCTACAAAGCCCGTATCACATTTAGATTATTCCCTGCTCAAACCGAGTGGAACTCTTTTAAAGTGGCAAATTCTAGTTCCGAAATTTAAACGGCTGCATACAAGGCTGGGGTTCGAACCCCCAACCTCTTAAGTCAGATCTGCTCCCTTAACCATAGCCTTTTTTTTAACATATAGAAAAAGGGTAATTGTACTAATTTATTAATTTTTACAAAATCTATATCATTCAAGAAAATAAAGAAATGATTAATTTATGTGACTATATTCATTTTCAAATATCGATATTTTTATTAACTGACTTAGCAATTTATAAAATTTTGAATTTTAATTTAATTAAAATTAAATGTTAAAAAAATATTTGACAATTTTTTCAATGGACAAAGAGCGATATATTTTAAAATAAAGAATAATTTTTTTTTTATATTTCATTATAAAATAATAAAATTTCTTTAATATTATTTGAAGGTTATTTTCTTGCACCAAAAACTTATCACCTACAAATAAAAACTTATAAAAATGAAAATTTAATTAAGCATAAGGGTATGACCGTATGGGTAAAAAATTCTTTCATCATCCATGGTTTAAGGATAAACTTTTTTTTTTTTTTTTGGAAAGATTAAGGATAAACTTATTGATCCTTTTTTTTTTTTTCAGAAGGTGGTCAAATCACATGTGTGCGCATACCTGCCCACGTGTATGTGTATACACATGCGTGTAAATATATATATATATATACACATATGTGCAGTTGCGCACATATGTATATTTGAACATGTGTGCACGTACTGCCCACCTGTATATGTGTATACACATGCGTTTACATATATATACATGGTACATATGTATATATATACACACACGTAGAAGGAGCTTTCCCATATTTAATAAAAATTATCAAGTTTTTTTTTTCCTCCAGAATGAATATTTTTTTTTTATTAATAGGATGTTATATGACCAAATTTTGATGGAGTATATAATAAGAGTAGTTCTCTCATTTAAATTCATAACGACAGAAATTGAACTCTCTACTGTACAGTTTATTTGGAGAGAAATTATCACTTGACTACTCATTCATTTACATTGGAGTGAATTTATTATTATAAAAAGAATAGTCTGACAGGGAAGAACCACCTAAGCCATGTTTGAATCTTCCAGCTCTAGCCCTTCTGCTATTTGTGATCATAGTATGTACCTACTAAATCTACCTCAGTGACCATATTATCTACTATCAAACAATCCACCATTAATAGGGTAAATTTATAATTTTCTTCTATATTTTGGCCTATTGCATTATTTTATCTCTGACATTTAAAAAAATATTTATTTATTTTTGTATTTTATTTTATTAACACTTATTAGTCCTTTTGTCGGGATAAAATAGTACAAAAATGAATAAATACAAGGATGAATAAATATTTTTTTAAATGTCAGGGATGAAATAGTGTAATAACCCAAAACACAGGGGGAAATTGTAATTTACCCCCGTAAATAAGACCAACTACTTGTATGACTTCACTTATCTATTGGAAGATTAGAAAATAGAAGAATCTGAAGCCCCTCTTTTTAACCCTTATGATGCTTTTTCAAAACACAGCCCTCCTGAAAACAATCATTTAAAGCCTTGTAAAGAAACCTTCTTCATCCATTAAAGAATATGTCCAATCTTTTAACTTTGATCAACACTCCATTTCTGCTTCACAAACTGAACAATTTGTAACCTTGGAAATTCCTCATGAATTTCTGAGGACTCAATTGAGCCAAGGATACACCCATATCCACTTTGGAGCGATAAGGTTGGGATTAACCTATCATGAGAGACATGCTTTGCCTATTTTCTCAAGAATTGCCTTACTTGATTCCAGATACAAATAGTATTATCATGCTGTCATTGGAACTGTTGAAACCTCTTTGAATGCGAGGTCAGTATTTTTCACTTTCTTTCCAAACTACAACCTAACCCTGTAAGATCCACATGCTTTGTCAGCTTTGAAAGTTCAAATCTAAATTCTTGGTGCTGAAAAAATTACAAAGTCTATTGTAGTAACTTTACATTACCAAATAGTTTACTGGATTCAAAATCATGCAGTTAATTTAGCCCTTCCATCTGTTCATAATGATGCCTTATTTATCAAAGCAAAATCTCATAATGCCCAACGTGTATCCATATTCTGAAGCAGATCTCTCAGGATGAATTGTTGAATCTATTCCCTATGAAATGGATCACAAATTATGAGAAGCTACATGAAGTAGTAGAGCCTTGTCAAAGTTCAGACCCAGTTTTCATAAAAAAGTCAGAATGTTCTATTGAAATAATCTTCAAGAAGAGACAGGAAGCCCCAATAGTTTTCAATACTCAGTTTATGATCTTTCCTTTATCATTAGAGAAAGAATATGTGTCGTTACTCATTTTGATTGTGTAGGAAGGCTAATTTATGCTTTTAAGCGAAATGGCCATTGTTATTTTGATGTTTGTGATTGTGATGATTGTTGTACAATTTTTGAAGATAATGATGAGGAGTGTAAAAAGAAGAAAAAAATAAAAAATGTAGTGAAAAGGAGTTTAAAAGAAGATATGAGGATGGAGACCCTTCTATTAGTACTTTAGGACAACCTTCTGGAAAGTATGATTATCTTGTATAATACTCTCCTCCAAGCCATTATAAAACACCAACACCACCAAACTCCCCCAAAGAACCTTGTAAACCAAAATCTCCATAACCTCTACCAAAACCTAAACTAGCACTTTTGCCCTGTTACAAGTAAGCTTTAAAGTAGGTAAAGAAAGAAAATCCACTTCTCAAATCCCTCTACTGGAAACACCTATCCAACCAGTCCCTCTTTTAGAAATTTACATGTTTCAACCAGTAGATTTCCCTCTTTTAACCTCAGAAACAAATAACCATAAAACCACTCAATTTTTTATCCCAAACATAAATATTGTAGATCTTGATGGCAGACCAAGAAGAACCACTCCAGCGAAAATAGTTTTGAACTAGCAAACACATAATGCTTGTGCCTAAATCAGGTGTTAAAAAAGATTGATACTAAGGTTGATGACGTAGCAAAATAGGTGAAACAAACTAATAATCGTCTCACTACTTTTAAGAAGGAGATGAGGTTAATTCATTCAGAATTAATTAGGAAAACTAAGATGAAACATAAGGAATTGTTGCAAATAATCAATAATAAAGGCACCTTGAATAGTATTCAAATGAAGAAAATTGAAATTTAAAAATTAAAATCTCAGATTGAACAACTTTAAAGAGATTTGAGTAAAAAGAAGAATTCTCAGCAACCATCATCCCCACAGAGATTATTCTCACCACATCCTTTTGGATTTTTGTATAACCCTTTTTCTATGCCTAGTTATTCAAACCACCCTCGATTCCCCATTGTTTTATCTTCATTGAATATTCCACCAGGATTTTAAGGATTTAATCCACCCAGTCCAACCACAAACACAATAAGGAAAAAAAGAAAAAAAACTCATTTCCCTTAACTAGAAATGCCTAAGAAGTTATCTTCAGAAAAAATGCAACTCTCTTCATCCTCCATTGAATCAATTGAAGCTGATAAACCTCCTGGATTGATGATGAATCCTATCTTTTCATTTTTAGGAGAATTTGCAACCAAGACCATGCCTAGATTTGCTATTAATTCAACTACAAAGAGTTTGTCTACTGTCAGTCTTTTTTATAAGATTGGATCCTCTGAAGAAGAATAAGAGGTACCGTTTCAGCTTATGGCAAACACCCATAACTCTAGGACCAGAACCACAAGTCCTCCACCACATATTGAAGAACTAACTGATGACATGAGTACTGAAGACTCGGAGATGCGATAGAATGTTAGTCATTCAAAATCATCAGCTACTGAAAATCACTTTACTTTAGATGATGTTTCTCCTGCTTAATACATGAATAGATTTCTAGAGTTCAAGGCATGGACAAGTAGTCAGATGCTTTTACCAGGAGTTGAACTTAAAAATGTGGTTCAAATTTTCCTTGCTGAGATAGTAGGGAAGCTTTCAAATTGGTATAATGGACTTAATGTGTATGCAAGAGCCCAATTAGTTGAAGTACAATCAGTTAAAGAATTCTTAAGACTCTTACACTATGAGTTCCTAGGAAAATAGGATGATGATTTAGAGATTGCAAGGAAGGAATTTTATCAAATGAGCATTTTCAGAATATTTCTAGAAAATTTCACCAATTGGGAGGAACGACAAATCCAGACTTGAAATAAGCCTTTATGGCTTCCATTATTGAGATACTTTCTAACAAAATATCTTCTATTCTCTAGCAGATAAATCAAAAAGTGGGAGATGTTCCCTTGGGACATTTATATCAGGTCATAATCCAAGCTCACTCTCAGATCTGTGAGTAAAGGAAGGTTATCAAGTTGTACCTAGGGAGTCATAAAAATTCATTAGGAAAATTATCTTATGAAAGACCTGATTTGTAAATCAAATGCAAAGATTCAACTCATTGTGCTTGCTTAAGCAAAAAAAAGAAGCATCACTTTTATAAAATCAAGGGAAAAGAAAGAAAAGGAAAGATGAAGAAGTGGAAGTATTATAAGAAAAGAAAGTTCAGAGGAAAAAAAGCACAGACAAGTGTTACATTTGCAGAAAGAAAGGAAACTTTGCTAAAAATTATCCTTTAAAGACAAACAAGACGGAGAAGATGATTTAGCATATCATAGTAGTTGATTTGAAAAATGTTGATATTGAATCACTCTAATCTAAAGAAGATGAGCCTTCACCATAGAGCATTTTTGCAGTTTGTTATAATGCAGAGTCAGATACTTTTAATTCTAATGAAGAGACACTGCTATTCTCATAATCATTTTCATTTGACCAGATTGTAGCATTTACTCATTATGATCATCCAATACCTTTAGCCTGTATCCAAATTTATCCAAACAGCTTTTCCAAACCTATAAAATTCATTGCTTTAATTAACACTAGATCCAGAACTACAATTTTGAACCTAAAAGCCCTTCCAAAGGATTATTGAAAAAATCATTCTAAACACTTCTATGCTGCAAACGAGGAGCACTTTGAAACTCCTTACAAAACTCAATAACCCAAAAAAATCCAGTTCTTTACAAAATGCCATGTTTGGACAAATATACTTAGATCCTCTTTGCTTGGAAAATATATTATTCTTGGATTTGATGTTTATTGGAAAGCTAAGGATTTACGAATCCTTCCAAATGGACTCAAGTTTAAGAAATATTTTCAACTCTTCACTACTAAACCCTCAATTTTCACCTTAGACCAAACACTATCCTTAACAGATTTTCAACCCATTCATGAATATTTGTTACAATAATGTAGTGTAGAATCTCATACTCAGTTTTTGGAAAAATGTTCTTCTTCCTTATGGAATTAGTTCTTTATCTCGTTACCCTTTAAACAGAATGAGGATATAAATCCTACTAAAGCAACTTATCCAGGAAAGACTCATGTACAATTGAAGTTAGCAATTAATGAATGTGCTCAATTGAAAGATTAAGGTTTAATAAAAACAACAAAGCCGGAGTGGGCATGGAAGGCCTTTTATGAGAATAAACTTTCTGAAAAAATTAGAGAAAAAAAAGATTAGTGATAAATTATCAACCCTTTAACTTCTTCTTAAGGGATGATAAATTTTCTCTGTCCAAAATTTCTTCGTTGTTCATATTTTTGGCGGGAGCAAAAATCTTTTCAAAATTTGATTTGAAAGCGGGATCCTAGTAGCTTAGAATAAAAGAAGAAGATAGATACAAAACATCATTTTGCATTTCAAACCATCACTATCAGTGGACCGTCATGCCATTTGAACTAAAAGTTGCACCATCAGTCTTTCAAAATGCTATAATAAAAATTTATGAACCTATCTTGTATAATGCTTTGGTGTACATTAATGATATTCTTCTCTTTTCTCCAGACGAAAAGAGCAATGAAACTCTACTCCAACAGTTTGTTGATCTTAATATAGATTAATGCTTTCTCCTACTAAAATGCACATAAGAAATGATGAAATTGAGTTTCTTGGGATGCAATTTAAAGATTGAAGTTACCAGTCTTGTCCACATATTGCCTCAGAATTGTAAAAATTTCTTAAAGATAATCTCTTTGTCAAACAAATTAAACAATTTTTGGGAATCTTAAATTATCTCAGGGACTTCATTTTTTATTTAACAAAGAAGACAACACCATCGAGAGTGCTGTTGAAGAAAATTCCTCCCTTATAGATTGATGAACAAACAAAGGTAGTCATCTAGCTAAAGAAGGACACTGAAAATCTTTCTACTTTGTAAATTCCTGCAAATGGAAAAAGAATCCTTCAGATAGATGCAAGTGATCAATTTTGGGAGTGATATTGCTAAAAGATGATAATCAAAAGAAGCAAAGGATTTGTGCCCATACAAGTGGAAAATTCTCTGATGCAAAGTGTCATTACCACTCAACTTTCAAGGAGATCTTGGTGGTGAAATATGGAATTAAAAAGTTTGAGTTCCATCTGGTGGGTCATCATTTCAAAGTTGTCATGGACTGCTCATCCTTTCCAAAAATGTTAGAGTTTATAGGAAAGACTCTTCCTCATCCTCAACTACTACGATGGAAGGAGTTGTTCAGTAAATATGACTTTAAAGTAGAACATATCAAAGGAAAAGACAATTTTATTTCTGATTTTTTAAGCAGACCCTCGATCTCCTATGCCACAGAAAATCCTTTTAAAATAAAAATCCTTCCTATGATCTTTATGTTTCAGCCACCAAACCCAAATAAATTCCTTGAAAAAGGAATTCCACCTGAACTATTACCCCACATTTCTACAACAAACCTAACCAATATAGTATCCAAATAGATCTTTGAATACCAGTCCCTTTTGATTATAAATTATGGTCTATTTTTTTTTTTTTGAAAAATTAGGTTTTCACCCTGAATCTCCATTCACCTGTGTTTTCAATTTTCTTAATCAAAGTCCTGAACAAGACTTCTATTGGCCTAAGGAGTTATTAATCTTATTTTGGTACTTGTGCCATTTATATTGGTTAGCCTTTGATTTGTGGCCTTTAGCATTGTCAATATACCTCAAGTTGGTAGAAGAAGGAAATAAATCAAATCCCTATTTGATCACTTTTCTAAGATGGTTTCAAAAAATTCCAAGATGGAAATCATGGCTAAACAATGAAGTATTCACTCAATAAGTATCATCTCCTGAAGGATGTTACTCTATAATTATCTTTCACAGGCCTTTTTAAAAGATCAAAGAAGACTTCACAGCTGTCTCCAATTTCAATTTGTATCAAATTGTCACGACCTGAAACCAAAAGGTACGTGACCGGCACTAGGGAATGGGAAATACATAATTGCATCCGAAACCCATAGTAAGCCTTAGAATTTTTTTTTTATCCCAAACAAAATATAAACAACAACCTTTATCCAAAATAAATCCACTATAAACAATTATATGGAACTCCATACACATAAACTAAGATTAGTTATACAAAACCATAATACAAATACAAGAGTTCGAATACTAATTACTGCGGTATCTAGAATTTAAATTCATCTTACTATAATTATGCAAACATACATAAAGCAGCCGGTGAAGAATGAACCCGGCGCAGACAACCATTATCGGTCTGACTATGAGGTCTTGAAAAAAATAGTTGAGGGGATTCAGACCTCACTGAGTGAATCAACTTTATAAAATGCATGCTGGTTTTTAAAACCATTTGTTAAAACCCTTTTTAAAATGAAATGGAATAAAATAACTATAATTATTAAAATCATTTACTTTTCTCGATAATATTTATAAAAAATCTCATTAAAACTCTTAAAACAATTTAATATAAAATCCTCGTAAGAAAAATATAAAATATTTATTCTAGTGGAAAATCTGGTAGAACACCTAAACCATTATTCTAATAGCCTTTCGGCTCTCTTTAATCCAATTGACTACCGGTCCCGAGAGCTAAGCATCAACTGAGTTACCAGCCACAGTCAAATCACTTAATCCAATATTTACTGGCGGTCCCAAGAGCAAAGCATCAACCGAGTTACCAGCCCCAGTAAATAATCATATCACACCCGAGAGCTAAGCATCAACCGAGCCTTATAAATTTCTCACACTATGCTCGAGAGCAATGCATCAACCGAGCTTCTCAACAACATTAAACACTCACTCTCAAATTTTCTACCGGCGCGCACACGGTCCTGATGATACCCATCAGGTAGCCCGTTCTACCATTATCTCCAAATCAGTTTGAATTACATTTAGTTAAATAAAATAAATAAATCATTAAATAATGAACAAATAATTAAAGCATAACGAAATAATCTTCTTTAAACATGTTTTCAATTACTTGAAAATATAAGGAAAACATGCGCAACACACATCTCATAAAATTAACTCACAGGTTGAGCGTGCCAGGCGACGCGTTCTCTGCTGCCCTGGTGCTATAGCTCGAGTCCCGGAGTTCTCTAAAATAAATAATATTTATTTAAAATATGCTCGTAAAATAAAATAAATAAATTCATGAAAATTCTCAGAATTATAAAAACTATAGGATTGACGAAACTGACTCGACCAAAGACACAACTCAACTAAAACTAGAAATTTGATATAGGACGATGTCACGTTTTACGAGGAATCTATCGAAAATTCGGTAGAGTTTCCTCTGTAAAACGGACATCTCTCTACAAAAAGTAGGGTCGTTCATGCACGAAAACACACTTCGAATATTCTCACAACACCAAATCTCAGGTTGGGCCCCTGAACTACACTAAATGCCCAACCGAGAACCAATTTCACAACAACCAATAAAAATAATATAATTTAAATTCCAATAATTCACCAAAAATATAAAAATTCATTTAAATACCACAATTCAATTTATTTACATAATAAAAAGCATAAAAGACATTTATTTCCAAAACAAATAATAAAATCCTAATTTATAATTAATTCCATTATTAAAATATATTCTTTCAAATTTTGCAATTAAATAGCATTAAATACGAATAATTATTTAAATTGCTCAAATATATAATAAAAATAACCAAAAACTCATTTAAGCTTAACAATAATAAATAAAATTATTATTCATATTTTTTCCGAATAAAAATAGGAAATAATTCACAAAAATTATTCCAATACTATTTATTTCTCAAAAACCGTCCAAAACATAATAATTAACAATAATTTCAACTAAAATATAAAAATTGCTAATTTATACTAATTTTTCCAAAAATTCATTTTTTTACATAAACCTTTAAAATTTTATAATAAAAATTCTACACATAATTTTAATAAACTTTCTTAACAAAGTTTGCTCAACATACATCAAAAATTTATTAAAAACATAAAAAAAATTTCCGTCTCAGGATTGTTCGGAACAGTACCGTGAACAGTACCCGACGCCCGGAAATTTCAGAAAAATAATTAAAAATAACCATTCACATGTAATATTACCTATAAATCATCAATATAACATCCCTATATATTATTCAAATCGTGCAACCCTCCCAAATTATATGCAAAATGCACTAATAAACTCAATCCTACAAATCAGTTTTCTTCATTCCTAAAGGGCTATTTCAGATGCAACTTCGAAAACTTATTGCACCTTATAGACAACGAATCTCAAGCTCAAATTTTAAACAGACCTAAATCCATATATCAACTACATACTGTAAAAATTCCACTTGATTTGGACAACTACAATAGAAGTTATGGATGTCTAAACCAAATCAGGTCAATTGCTCTGTCAGCATGAGTAATAAAATGTATGGCTTCGATTCGCCATCTTAAAAACGAAATCAGCCTTTACTCAAAACTACAAAGTTGTAGTAGACTCTTCGAAGTCTTCTCATAATTAAACCACTTCTAATTTGGAGTTTTCTAACTCAAGTTATGGCCAAAACACTGAGACTAATAAACCCAGAAATTCAAATCCGAATTCTGTCAATTATAAACCCTAATCCCAAATCAACCAAAGCATTAAAATCACTTACCAATCAATCACCACGATTTTGGAATGAATATTGTACCCTGAAAGATGTCTTAGATCTCCAAACTCGTCTTGAAAAATCATCATCAAAAAAGGAAATTTAGGTTTTCTCCCTTCTCTCTTTTCTATTTTAAGAATAAACACTCTTTTTTTTTTATATATAAAACTTTATAATATAATATTTATTAAAAGTACAAAAGGATAAAATAATTATTTTAAAAATAAAATATCTCCTTTCCAATTATTCTCACCCACAATATATATATACACACTTAACATTATATATATTTGACAATTAATTAAATTTAATAAAATTATCCAAATAATCAAATCTCATAAATAATTAAATAATATTACTTTAGAATAAAATATTCCCCAATTTTTTTTTAATACAACAAATATACACGTATGTATACACCCTTAAAATTCATTAAAGTGTATTAAAATACACTAAGTCAGTAATTTACATAAATAATAATATTAATAATATTCAACATCAAAATACAAATTTAATTTCACTAATAATCAAATATCATAATTATTAACACTGCAAATCCTAGAAATTTAATTTTATAATTTATAAAAATTCGGGTTATAACAGCTGCCCTCTGCTAATTTTGTTCAGTGATCTTCTTCTTCCCCTAGTCTGATCAATTATTGGTCATTCAACAATCAACAAGCTTAACGTGGGGGCAGGCGAGGCTTTACCTCCACAGCATGTCAGATTTACGATTTTTCGAACCATACCGCACTGCACTGTCGATGACGGTTTGATGCTGCACTCACTCCACACAACCGACCTGGTTAGAATTTCTTACCCCGTCAATATACTGCTCCTCGCTCATCCTTTGAGCCTTCCAATGGCGCTGTTGCCAATTTGACTGAATTACTTAGTACTGGCCTGCTTCCTTCATCGAGAGCACTACCATCTTCGGACTGGTACCCAGATACGGGTGCCACTCATCATGTGACACCCGATCTGTCATCTTTGCATATTTCTCAGCCTTACGAAGGTAAGAAAAAATTACTTGTTGGCAATGGTGCAGGATTACCCATATCTCATGTTGGTACAAGTCTCCTTCCCTCCTCATCCAAGAACATTATTCTCAAAAATGTGTTGCATGTCCCTTCTATATCCAAACCTCTTTTATCTGTTCATAAATTATGCACTGATAATCATTGTTCTTTTGAATTTGATTTTAACTCTTGTCTTGTAAAGGATCAGGAAATGAAGAGGACACTGCTCGGGGGAATAAGTGAACTTGGTCTTTACAAAATTAAAGGCCTCTCTTCACTTCCAAAGGTTAAGAATGTTGCTGCGTATTTTACAAGTCTAGAGGATTGGCATGCACAACTTGGGCATCCAAATTATTCTACTGTTAGGCATTTGATAAATCACTTTAAATTACCTTGTTCTTCAAATAAAATTTCTTCAAATAAATGTTCTTCATGTTTTTTAGGCAAGTTACATCGAGTTCCTTTGTATTTAACCCATCATCATATTTTAAAACCTCTTTAATTGATTCACATCAATGTTTGAGGTCCTGCTCCATTATGCTCTTCGTCAGGATACAAATATTTTGTAATCTTCATTAGCGATTTTTCTCTGTTTAGATGGTTATATCAAATTAAATTTAAAAGTAATGTCTTTACAATATTTAAACAATTTCAAAAATTAGTTGAAAATCAATTTGATTGCAAAATTAAAGCTGTAAATTCAGATTGGGGAGGGGAATATCGCACATTACATAAATATTTTCAAGATACCGGTATCATACCCATGAGCAAAATGGCACAGCAGAACGTAAAATTTGAAATATTGTTAACATTGGCCTTGCTATTTTAGGTCACTGCGGTGCACCTTTTAAATATTGGGAATATGCTTTTGAGACATCTATTTTTCTTATTAATCACATTCCCACAAGTTCTTTGTCCAACAAAATTTCATACACTGTGTTATTTCAAAAAGATCTTGATTACTCATTTCTTCGCATTTTTGGTTGTGCAGTTTATCCCCTTCTTCGCCCCTACAATAAACACAAATTTGATTTTCAATCCAAACAATGTGTTTTCTTGGGTTATTCACCACATCATTTAGGGTATCGATGTCTCGACAAAGAAATTATTTCCTTTTCATAAAATTGTAAGTTATAATTCGGATGCCATGTCAGTGCCGCCATCACCCTCTAGTTGGCTACAAATTATGCACAAACTTCCTTAGCCTTTGTATTCCTCAGGTACGGTTTCCTCTTCTAATCCTATCTCTACTTCTCCTTTATCTTCACCACTTACCCACTCTCAACACACATCCGTCCAAGCCTAAGTTCCCTATTCCTCTCCATCCCCTACTCAACAACCTCTCCACCTTATCCTCAATCACTCATTTACAACCCGGACGACATCCAATTATTTTTTGATTTGCGTCCATTACCAACAGACTCCACTACTAGCCAACCTTCCTCACTTAACCATTCTCCACCCAAACATACACATCCCATGCAACTTC
>CATIWK010289015.1:0-10944 GCA_949634005.1 Mallotus japonicus
GCATTCCAAAAGCCCATACCCAGTTTCCGAACCCGATCTCTGATGACGGCTTCTGGGAACCTCCGTGGAATCCAGTTGCTGTACAGTGTGTCCCGGCTTTCATCCGGGTGGCGACTCCATCTCCGATATGGGCTACAAGTCTATTTTGTATTTCCTAGCAAGCCCTGAACCTGCACAGTGCCGTAGTTGCCAAACACTTGGGCACGCGCTGAACCCCACCGTCTACAAGTATTATTATATATAGTAACTAGAATCTTTATATATATATATATGTATATGTATATTGTATATTGTTTTTATTTCATTATAAATAGAATTATTTTTTTCTTCTTTATCAAATTGTATAAAATTTTAAACTTTGGAGGTAGTTGTTACAGCTAGCATTGACTCTCTTTGATTTGTTAATTCAATTGTTTCTTTAATTTTCAATTAAGAAATTATTTTCAATCAATATCTATGGGGTTTTTGGATTCCATCTATTTATAATCACACTCCATTTTGTTGTTTTCTATGTAAGTTGGCATAACTAATCTTTTCAATCTATTTACTTAACTATAAATCAAATTTTTGACTAGTCGTAAATCTAGAATAAAATAATTTAAAAATAAAATATATCACATTAATTTTATTTTTTAATTTTTGTTGCCATAATTTTTAATTATAATAGGATTAGTTTTGAGAATTATTAAACAGTATGTATAATAGTATTTTAGTTAAAAAATAATATTGAATAGTTACCTATAATTCTTTTTTAATTTTTTTAAAAAATAGAATTTTTAATGGCTTAGAAAAAAAATGCTTAAGTGATTTGAGGTATAAAAAGATGTAGTATATAAATACATTTAGAATTTTAGTATTGAAATATGTAAAATAGTGTTTTAGTTAAAAATAATAAAAAAAAACTACAATAAATATTTTATTTTTAAAATTTTTTATAGAAAAATTATGATTTTTAATAGTTTTACATATAAGCTTTTAGAAATGAATACTCAAATATGAAAATGGATACTTGTCAAATTATGGGCTTAATAACTTCGGAGATCAGCATTTAATATATACTAGTTATAAATCTGAGTTTTGTGCGAACTGTAAATAATATATATTTTTTAAAATAATTAATTAAACAATTTTAATAAACTAAAATTACAATTTAATCAAATAAAAAAATGATAACTTAAAAAGTTATTGCAATAATTTTATTTTATTATTTTTTTAAGAGTACGTATATATTTTAATATGTATATTAATAATAATAAATTGAATAAATAAAATAAAATAACAGAAAATAATTGAAAAAAATATATTTTAGTTAGAATAAAAGACATAATTTTTAATGGAAATAAATAGCGGTATTTTAGATATAATAGAATTATAGTGTTTTACATAAAATAAAATATGTATATTCTAAAATAATATTTTTTATATTTATTATAGAAAAATATTGCGAATTTTAATAACTCAACATATAAGCTGTTTGGGGTTGAGTGCTGAATTAAAAAGAGGATACTTATCAAATTTTAAATTTAATGATTTTATATATATATATATATATATTTGAGAATTTAATAACCTAAAACACACACACACAGCACAGTGACACCACACGTCATCTAACAAAATCATGGCCAATTTTGTTAGACACGGAATAGTATATATGCTACACATACACATTCTAACACGTCATCTAACAAAATCATGGCCAATTTTGTTAGACACGGAATAGTATATATGCTACACACACACATTCTAAGTTAGCGATGTGGGATCCAAGACCAGAGATGGAACGCCACAAAAGCCTTACACCTATCCACACCACGCACATATGTCTCTTTTTTTTAGAATTTAATAACCTAAAACACACACACAGAGCACAGTGACACCACATGTCATCTAACAAAACCATGGCCAATTTTGTTAGACGCGAAATGGTATATATGCTGCACACATACATTCTAAGTTAGCGATGTGGGATCCAAGACTAGAGATGGAACGACACGAAAGCCTTACACCTATCCACACCACACACATATTTCTCTTTTTTTTTTTTGAGAATTTAATAACCTAAAACACACACGGAGCATAGTGACACCACACATCATCTAACAAAGCCATGGCAATTTTGTTAGATGCGGAATGGTATATATGCTACACACACACTTTCTAAGTTAGTGATGTGGGGTCCAAGACCAGAGATGGAACGCCACAAAAGCCTTACACCTATCCACACCATACACATATTTCTCTTTTTTTTTTTGAGAATTTAATAACCTAAAACACATACACATAGCACAGTGACACCACACGGTAAAATTTAGGACTTTTTAAGTAAAAGTTGAATAAACATGTTAAAATTGTTAAAACTCGTAAAATTCATGATTTTTAAGTAATTAGGCCCTATAAAATAAGCCAATCTTTTTTGTTTGTTTGTTTGGTTTTTAATTACTATTGAGGAGTGAACCTGAACAAGAAAAAAAGAAAAAAAGTTTTTGTTTTGGTTCTAATAAAAAAGTTTTAAGCATTTAAGTGGGACTTGTATATTGTCATGTTATCCTTCTTTAATGGATGTTATTTTTACTTTGGGGGGAAATTTCATTTTTTCCCTTAATTTTATAACAAGGAGCAGATTTGATCTGGAAGAAATTTTTAGCTCATTTAAACACAAAAATTTTTAAAATCAACTATTTAAGCCTCTGACTCTAATAAACATTCTAACCACCGTTTTAACTAGTTGATGTGGCAATTTGATAGGCCCCATTCAATTAACTTTTGTACAAAACTGAAAAAACAATATATTTTTTTTCTTTTTATCTTGTCAAATATACCATCTTTTACGTTTAACCAAAAAAAAAAAAAGATAAAACCAAATTTATAAACAAAATCAATAATATAAATATATAAAAAAAAACAATACTATCATCATCCACCACAACAACCAACTTCCTCTCTAAACTTACTGACTCAAAAACCTTAATTGAATCCCAACTTTCCAACACATCAAAACTCACAGCCATCGCCGCAGATTCAGCTCTTCTTAAATCCCATCTCGCCAATATCTCATTCTCCATTTCATCTCTCGAGCACCTCATCACTGAAAACTCCTACCTTTTGCCATCGTACGAGCTCTGCACCTCTCACAAAAGAATCTCTGAACTTAAAAAATCTCTCGATAATCTCAACTCCAACCTTATTCCTAAAAAGAAATTCTCTTTCAAAAACAAATTAAAACCTAAAGAATATGAAATCCCAAAGCCCAACCCACCACTAAAACAACAACATCAACAATTTATCCTTGTAATTAGGGATGCATCACTAGGATTTTGAGACAAAGAAAATGATATCTTGATGAAGAATTTCAATTCCTCGCAGCCTGCTAGTGAATTTACTTTTGAGAATCTTAATTCTTATGAAGTTAGGTTGATTAGATGTGTTAAAGCGCTTTTTGTTAACAAATTGACGAATTGTAAGGTTTAAGAGGCTCCTGTTTTGGTTCAAATTTGATTGAGGGAGTTGAAAACTGTATGTTAGCTTTAGCTTCCCATCAAATCAAGATATAATATGCCCAAGGGAGTGATTTTTATCTGAGTGTGGAGTAGGCCAATAGTTGAGGATTGTGGTAGGGTTAGATTTGGGCCTTATTGTTTGAGCTATGAAGGAAAATAAAGATGATTTGAGGATGGCAGGTTTAGAGGAGGAGAGTGGGAATTGGAGTAATGTTGATGATTTTAAGTGATTCAGGGTTGTTCAGCCGCCTAATTAATGTGTTTTTGAGGAGAGTGAGAGGGTTGAGGTTGTCGAGCTCAAGGATCTCGGATGCGGAAATAGCACAAGTTGGGTTTTAGATAAATAGTGTGACAAGTTTTGTTGAGATTTGCAGATTTGATTGTAGGTAAGAATTTGATGTAATCTATTTTCTTTTGCATGGATTGCTACTCCACTTGATTGAAAATCTAACAAAGATAGATAGTTTTTATCAAGTAGGGCTAATGGCCATGTATAAAAATTTGTCTCTGCTTAATTTTAATTTTTTTTTTTTGCATAAGTCTAGTTTATAAATTTGATTCTGTCTTTGTTTTGGTTTTGATTGAAGGTAGAAGAGGGTATAGTTGACAAGATAAAAAGAAAAAAGGATTATTTTTTCACTTTTGTACAAAAGTTAATTAATTGGGACCTATTAAATTGTCACATCATCGAGTTGAAGTTGTTAAAGTTAGAGGTCTTAAATAGTTGATTTTTTGAATTTTTGTGTTTACATGAGCTAAAAATTTCTTCGAGGGTAAATTTGCTCTCTGCTATAAACATTAGGGCAAAAATGAACCTTCTCACTTTACTTTGTCAACACAAAGGGCTTAAAAAACATTATTTTGAAGAGAATTAAGTTTAGTAGTTCCAAAAAAAAAAAAAGCTTAGTGGAGTTTTGCTAAGAACATTGGGGGGTAAAATGAACCTTCACCCTAGAAAAATAAAATAATAAGCATAAAATGAGCTTTACCTACGAGTCCATCAAAGGAACCTAACAGCCTTATGGTAGACTTTTATTTTATTTTATTTTATCTTATTATTAAGATTTATTTATTTTTGGTTAGTCGCCATAATTCATAAACATCACCAAAACCCATTTCTTCAAGCACTGTTAATTAAAAACACATCTCTGCAATTCGGCGATCCGTATCTCATTGCATTACATCACCATGGCCTCAAATGGCGCTTCTACGGTGATCTTCTGTTAATAATCTGAAGTCTTTTGGTTTATGTTTTTTTGTTTTCCTTGAATTAATAAATAAAACTGGTAATTGTTTCTAACAGCACACAGCAGTGGACGCCGATAACAGCTTGGAAAGGATCAAGCGGCAGTTGGCGTCTGGTTCTGGTCGGAATTTATTACAGGGTCCGCTTCTCAAGCGGTCTGAAACTGTATTAACTTTGAATCCCCTTCCACTTTTCCAGATTTCACTGTTTTGATTATGCATCAAATTTTAGCTTTTATGGTTACGTGGATTGATGGATGCTAATTTATGGAAATTGATGTTTTAAGTATAACTTTTTAAGGCACGCAATGAATTAGAAAGTGAAATAAACCCTAGATTAGCTGAAAGGTAAAAATTTGGTTCGCAAATTGAAGATTGATCGAGGCATTCCTGTTACCTGAAAGTTTATACATTGAAGGGTGTGTTGGTTATTCTCCTCGACTCCTCAACATTTACTTTTTTTTTTTTATAAAAATTTTATTTATAGTTGAGAAAATGGAACGAGCGATGGGTGATATTGGATCCAACAACTGGAAAAATGGAATACAAGTAAGTATTAAGTCACACTTATTTATATATTTATTCTCGGCTTCATTCTATTTCATTTCTTGGGTGCATTTTAACCTCCAATTTTTAATTGTTTGCTTGCTTTAGGACTAGGAGAAATGAACCAGGTGTGAAGGGTACCATCATCTTTGATGCAAATAGCACAATAACGGTTTCTCCTGTGAACTTCCAGTAAGATTTGTTATTCTTAATTTATGATTAATGGATGCTTTTTATTTTGATTGTAACAAGTTGAATGACAAGTAACAGTGTTTCTTTCTTTCTTTTTTTCTATGTGCTTTAGCGGACTTCAAAAGTACGACGGCTGCTGTTTCTGTATCCTCATTAATTTTTTGCTTAGAAAATATATGCAAACTTGAATTTACCTTTTTGTTTAGCTAAAAGTTAGCTTTGTGTAAAGTTGGATTGGGTTATTTGCCATTGCATGCTTAACTTAAATTTAGACATTGGCACTCCACAAAAAAAAGACTACTTCCTTTGTGCGGAGACCCCTGGTGCAGCTAGAGCATGGGTAGCAACATTACAGTAAGTTTTCTTGTGCCTATTTAATGAGACTGTTATATCTTTTCTGTGTTCATTGATGGTATTTTTGCTCTGTGCACTTGAACATTTGCTAAATGTTTAAAACAATGCTACTCTAAATAGTTAGAAAGAATTAAAGGAAGCATCAACATGGGATATAAGTTACAACTTGTTTTGGTTTTGATTTTCTTTCCCTCTTGCCTTTTTTTTTTCCTTCATTGAATGATCCATTTTGAAACTAAATCTCTGTGAGCTTGTATTAGTCACTAGGGCCTTGGATGCTGGTGTACTGTTGTTTTTATAATTTCCTTAATAGATTACATTGTATTATCTTTGCAACAATTGCAAACATCTTGGATTCACCTATATCATTTTGATTGGAGTGGAAGGCATGAAAATGGCAAAACGCACTAAGATTATGACATAGCTTTAAGCAATGAGGACAAATAGACCAACTTTCAAGAATCTTAAAGGAGAATTGAGTCTCAGATAGGATGGAAACAGATGCACAACTTTTGTGTCCTACCCTTAGTCACCTTCATATTTGTACTACTAGCAAATTAGATCGAGGACTAAGAGAAAATTCCAGCAATCTATCATCAGCCAAACATTCATCTTTCTTTTTGGCTTTGACGCCTCATTTTTATCACATCAAATTCATGTTCCTCTACCTTGTGTCTATCATATGAGAATTATGTGATTTCTTTTTACCTAGTTCCTTATTTTTCTTTTTCTTGACTTTTGTGTCCTTTGGAAGGTGAATTTTTCTTTCTTCGTTTGAATTATGCCTCAATAAATGATCATACTCTGTATGGAGATTGTTGTTGTTTCTGTAGGTTTTTTTAGTTTCTTTCAGTTGGTGTCTAATTTTGTTGATGGTGGTGGATATTCTTTTTTATTTGGTAGACTGTTTCATTAATGAAAAATGCCTTTTCAATTTTTAAGACTCCATGGTTTCATTTTAGTTTTCACCTTTGTTGCTTGTATTGATCTTTTGACTGATAGTATTCATTATCTTTATCTTAATCTTTTTCATTTATCTTTCGACCTTCTATCAATCAGTGCAACTCAGTTGGTTCTGAAGGCCCATAAAGAAGCTGTGAATTCCTTAAGTGGGAATGGTTCCGCAAAATTAGGAACAGTTGCAACTGTAGTTTCTGCAGCCAATTCAACAGCTCTTGAATGCTCTAAAGAAATTGAATCTGCTATGCAGATTTCTTTGAGAAATGCTTTAGGGATGGTGAATGATAGGGTTACTGATGGTCCAATGGATGATCTTGCAATCATGAAGGTACAATATTTGCAATCTGCTCTTTCTATGCCATATCCTGGCTTAAATTTTAGATAACCATATCCATTTTGTTCTTCAAAGTTTTTATTAAAGCACATCCAATATGTTTCATAAAGATTGGGTTAGGGTTATGATTGCATTATGTTTTGGTTAAAAGAAGGATTGATGCAATGCTAAACAATGGATATTTTCCAGATTAAGTAGAAATACCTACATAATATTTAATAGATTTTTTGTTTTGCGTTGTGCTTAAATGTTGATTTTTAGCAGTTTCTATACCAAAGAAATTAAATAGGAGGGAATAGAGAAAAAGAAGGTGTTTTGTTTTGCGTTTTGTGACTTCTTGTAGTTTTAGAGTGCTCCTTGCTCTAATCGCAACAGATTTTCTGCATCATATGTCACTGTATGGATTTACCAACAAAGTTCCTATAGAATAATTTTATGCTTGAAATATGTTGGTCCTTAAATAAGATTCTTATTTTGAAAAAAATGAAAAATAAACAGTAATTGGTGGGCATGAGGCTGCTCTGACCACCATCTCAAATCCATATTTTTCATTGCATATAGGTGTTCCTTCAGCTTCATCACCCAAAGATCTCCCCAACAGCCATTCAAGAAAAATTTAAGCCTAAATGTTTGAGCAACTATCCTAGAATTAGTCTCTCTAACAATGAGTCTCCACTAGCATAGCCACTCCTACAAATTATTAGCATACTTCATGCACCCTCATTTATGACAACAAACCAAAAGTCATTTAGAATGTGATTATCAGCCCCGTAATCATTATACCATTGTAATCCTTTATTCTTAATAGAAGTTAATAAAGGTACATATTTTTCATTCTTTTTCCTGATTGAAAGAAACTTATCTCAATTTTTTATTTATAAAAAATGATAAGGGTGGTAAATACTTCCATTCTTTACTACTGAAGTAAATTCTCTATCATTTTCATGTGCAAAGTAGTGTCTAGCGGGCATGAAAGCACCATCTAAAATATAACACAGGGAAAAAAGACAACTGGGCTAGGTTTTGGGCTTGGCATGAAAACCTAGCCAGTTGTCTTTATAAAAGCTCCGTGTTTTAAGCGTTTCTTCTCTTTGCTTCCCTTTATCTAAGCAAATTGTAAGAACACCTATCTTATTGGAAAAACATATACTTGCTATGGACTTTTTTGTTATAGAGAACAGTTTCAAGTTTTTAATTTCAATATTTTTCTTGGTTTTCTTTGCTATTGGAAAACAGAAAATCATTGTTGTCATCCCTGTTTTCATAATATTGCAGTACTCAATTATAGTTGTATTTTTTAGGAGGTTGAATAAAATTAGTTGAAATGTTATGGTAGCGGCAGTGAGTGGTTGACTTGTGTTGGATAATGCTGGCATTCTGAAGGGAAATTATAGTGGTAAGGAACTATGGATATTTTAGGGATGAGGTCAAAGAAAATGCTTTTTCTTCTTCTTCCAATTTGGAGGAGGTGCATAAAATCAGCGCCTTTTTTTTTTTTCTTTTTTTTGTAAGGGGAGAACAATAGAAAACAACTTATAATGCCTTTTGTAGTATCAATATAATTTCTAGCTAGAAAACTTAAGAAAACTTCTTGAATTTTCAAAAATAACCCTTGCCTGGTCACACTCAGCCATTCTATGACTTTTGGGTGCTAATGGAAAATTTTCATTCCACACTCCTTTTGTTTTCTGAGTAGTTATGTTGAGCAGGAGACACTAAAAGTCAAGGATGAGGAACTGCAGAATTTGGCTCGAGACCTTCGTGCTCGTGACTCAACAATAAGGGACATAGCAGAGAAACTGTCTGAGACAGCTGAAGCTGCCGAGGTTGCAGCATCTGCAGCCCATACAATGGATGAGCAAAGGAAAATTGCTTGTGCTGAGATTGAGCGCTTATCAAAAGCTTCACAAAGGCAGCTAGAGTCATCTTTGTTGAAGGTATCAATTATCTGTTGTCCTTTATTGATGTATAGTTTATCCATTGCTGTGTCAACTAATATGATTTATTTGTGTTCGTAAGGATTCCTCATTCAGGAATCACTTGCATCCTCTTTCCACTGGAATTGTTTTCCTTTCATTGTTTTATAAAAGACAACACATTATTGAGCCCTGAAACTTTTTAACTTTATTCTATTGAGCCCTTATATTTTTATTTTGTTTTATTAAACCATCCAACATTTAATTTCACTTTCATTGAGGACTTTTTTAACAGCATCCGTTTATGTGGAATGCCCTCGCCGTGATAAGAGAGTGGATACCAAAAAGAATACATTGTTTATTATTTAAAAAAATAAAATAAAAGAAGCAAGTGAAATTTTAATTTGATTTAATTTCTATTTCATTCTCTTCTAATTCAGTCTTTCTTTCTAATTCAATTTCTGCAAAGAAATTCTTCTTCACTTTCTTTTTTTTTTTTTTTATTTAATAAACCAAACTAATTCATTGACTCTTCATCCCTTATTTTGCCTTTTCAACACTAAATCGAAAATGAAGAAAATATCAGTTATTCATCTTTTATTCCTATTCTACAAGTCCATATTCTCCAAAATCATTAACCATTGTAAACCATTTAAGATTCTTTCATCACCCACCACGTCCACCACCTCAACAATCTGTAGATGAAATACCTTCTCTCCTTAACATTTACTTTCTATTTCAATCCCATCAAGTAGCAAAAATGAAATGGCAATGACACAATGAACAATATCTTTGCTCTACAACTGGGATGCGAAATGTGTTTTAATAACAGTGGTGGCAATTGAGTATACTTGTTGTTTGTTGTGGCAATTGAGTATACTTGTTGTTTGTTGTGGCAATTGAGGTTCAATGAACTAGTGTGACTGAAAACAAAATTTTCTATCACCTCTTATCAATGTGTAATAACTTTAGTAAGCTTGAAATCAGTTAGAGGTTCTGGCAATTTTTTGCTAATTTTAGTGGGTTTCACTCATTTGGTTGATGAAAAATAGAAAACAAAAAAGGATCAAGTTTGATGGAAGTAGATAAATGATGTTGTTGACTTCCAAGTTGAAGCACATGAATTTGGTGGAAGAACCCAACCTGAAAAAAATCATGAACTGAATTTTTTTTTGGTTTATTTAAGAGGAAGTTATTTTCATTTTCATATCGAGATTAGAAGATAAGTCAAGGCAATCTTAACTAGAAAATTATTTGATGAGGAAAGCAAGAGTAATTCAAATTGTTCTAAGACTTGCTTTTTCTGGATTTGTTTTTTGATTTCATCTTGTGATGTTTTTTTTTTTCATTTTCTTAGTATATAATTAATGCCATTTGTGATATATGTCATAAAATAATAAATATATTAAAAAAAGTCCTTGATAAAAGAAAAGATACAAATAGAAGGACTTAATAAAACAAAGTTGAAATACGGGGGCTCAATAGAAGGACTCGGTCTTAGAATAAAGTCCTATTTTCCTTTATAAAATTGTTAAAGAAAATTCATGTAAGGTTAAATAGAAATAGATAAATGATTAAATCCATGCATGAAATCTGATTTAGAACGCTGAGGTGCTATTTTTAATTGTCTGAGCTGTTTGTTTTAAGTTTGGTCCTGTTTGGTATTAAATGCTCTACTTCTTGGGAAATTGAAGGAAAGTTATTTATTTGGTGACTGTTACTTTAGTAAAGTTTTTTTTTTTTTGGCTCAAATGTCATAAAAGACGGTAGCATCGCACCATAAAATACAAGATTTTACAAGCATGACTTGTATATGGTTTATCATTATGGTAGTCCATTTTCATTAGCAGCCATCAATTTTAAATTATGTGAGTAATTTGATAAGGGTATCATGATA
>CATIWK010289071.1:0-10237 GCA_949634005.1 Mallotus japonicus
TCCTTGAGATTGCCATTTTCTTTTTCTAAAAATATATTTTGTTCAATAAGCTTTGCATTTTCATTAGCAATCTCAATTTTCTTAGAATTACTTTCATTCAATGAATTGGTTAACTCTTCATTAGAGAATCTTGATTTCTCAAGTTCTTCTTCTAGAGTTTTTACCATTTCTTTGAGTGAATTAATTCTAGACAAGTATTTATCACATTTGTTCACTAATTTTTCATAAGCAAGTAACAATTCATTATTGGATTCAAAGTCTACAGTTACCTCATCATTTGAAGGTTCCTCCAAGGCCATGAAGTAAAGATTGGCAACTTCCTTATCGGTGTCATCTTCACTAGATTCACTAGAATCATCCCAAGTTTCTTTAAGTGCTTGCTTCTTTTCCATCTTGTATTTCTTATTTTCTTGAAGGATTTCTTCAACTTTGGGCATTCGGGTTTAATGTAACTCGGTTTGTTGCATCCATAACAAATCACTTGATCCTTGTTGCTTGAGTCTTGCTTATTGAATCCTCTTCTCTTCTTCATGATGAGATCTTTTACTTTCTTAAAATTATAGCATACTCATCTTCATTGTCACTTGAGTCACTATCACTAGTGTCTCTACTTGCCTTGAGAGCAATGCTTTTATCATTTTTGGCCACCTCTTCCTCCACCACTTGATTCATTTTGATTTCATGGGTGAGAAGCTTCCCAAGAAGTTCATCCGTAGGTAAAATAGGAAGATCATGTGCTTCTTCAATTGAGGCCATCTTAGGTTCCCAAACCTTTTGAGGCAAACTCATGAGAATTTTATTGTTGACATCCTCATTTGAAAATTTCTTGCCAAGTTTCCTCATAGAGTTGATGAGAGTGATAAGCCTACTATACATATCACTAATTTTCTCATAAGGCTTCATCTCAAACAATTCATACTCTCTCCAAACATTTGCAATTTCTTGTTCTTGACTTGACTATTGCCTTCATGCTTGGTCTTTAGACATTCCCAAATCTCTTTGGCCGATCTCAAATGCTCTATTCCATTGTACTCTTCTCTACTCAAACCATAATAGAGGATGGTGATTGCCTTTCTATTTCTTAAGTTAGCCTTTAATTGCTCATCACTCCATTGCCTTCTAGGAATAGTCACCTCATTGGCTTCATTGTCTTTCTTTATTGGAGGACTCCAACCTTCTTCAATAATGTCCCACAAATTGACTCCTTCACTATCCAAGAACATCTCCATTTTGTTTCTCCAATAAGCATAATCGGTACCATAAAAAAATGGAGGTCTTGTGTAGCTAGGACCATCAACATCAGGGGTGGTAACAACTTGACTTGTGGAGGCCATGATCTTTACTCCAAGATCGTTAAATCTTCAAGAATGGAGACCAAAGCTCTGATACCAAATGTAATTCCATAAGTGCCAAAAGGGGGGGTGAATTGGCTTTTTAAGCTAAGTGGGTAATTTTCGTTTTTCACTCAAGACCCAACAAAAATAGAGTAAGAGCTGAATTGAACAAATGATAAGAGCAAGAAAAATACCAAGAATTTATAGAGGTTCAGCTCTCAAAGCCTACTCCTCTCCTCAACCACAAGTTGAGAGTTTCAATCCACTATCAATCTACTTTAAGGTGTAGATCAAACCCTTACAAGTTTAACCAAGCTACCCAAGTGTTTTCCTAAGGTTCACACTTAAACCACCCAAGTGTTTTCAATGGCTCACACTGAAACCCACTTGCTAAGAATAATCCTCTTAGCTTACAAGTGATTAAAACCCTAACCTAACTCACTCAATCCCACTATTGAGCTATTTGAATGAAGGAATTAAACACGAACTAACCCACACTCAAGAATACTCTTGAGATAGAAATAAGTTACAAGAATAAAGATGAAGATGTTTAGATGGTTGAAGATGAAAATCAAGATTAATTAGCTTAAAATAGCTCTAAGGATGTTTGCTCAACTTTATTCACTTGTTCCAACTCTGTTCTTGGTAGTATTTAAACCCTCTAAGAGAAAAAGAGTCGTTGGAGATGTGTTTAATGCAAATAGAGCCGTTAGAAACCACTTAGAAAAAGTGCCCAGTACGCTCGTCATGACTCATGAAAAAATCGTCATCGCTTATGACAGTTAGGCACCAACATGAAATTTTGAAATCTCGCATTTTCATGACTCAGTTGCTCATGACGCTGGTGATGACAACTCTCGGGAACTTTTGGAATTGGTCGTTATCACTCATGACAAATTTTGTCATCACTCATGAAAAGCCTTTTGTATGGTTAAAACTTTGCGACTTGGATTTTTCGATTTATGCTCCAAAAATTTTTCCTATGGTTCATAAATACTTGTTAACACTTATAATGAAGAATTCCATCATCCTTTCCCAAATTTGACTTTTAGATTTTGACAGAAAATTCGATTTTCAATTTCAGCCCAGTCATCACTTATGATGCATCTGTCATCACTCATGACAGAGCTATTGTCTTAGAAATTCAACAACTTGAATTGTTATTACTAGTGTTTGGACTTGAATTTGCAATATTAATTAACCTGAAGATAAACACTCAGCACACGGATTAAATGTAATTTTACTTAATTATTTGTGACAATCAAAAATTAATTATTTTACCCCTCAAGGTTCAAAAATATTAATGGAGTGTCCAATATCTTGAGATGAGATTTACCATTATTTGAATTTATTATTTATTTTTATTTTGGAACTTATGTAAGCTTGTTTTGGTTATCTGTTGTTCTCTATTCAGCTATGCATACTCCTGCTAATATTACTGCCAATATCAGTTTAATTCCTATGCTAAATTGCACTTACTTCAAGTCATGGCAAGTGAACCTCTTAATTATTCTTGAAGTCATGATAATCATGAAGGTCATTCAAGAAGCGTTCAGAGGTATAATGTCTGAAAAGACAACTACGGATAAAGAGTTCCATGTAGAAATTGAAAAGAGATTTGTCAATATTGAAAAGGTTGAAATTAGCATGCCCTTGAAAAATCTAATTTCAATGCAATATAAGGGCAAAGGTAACATCAAGGAGTACATTATGAAGATGTCTTATCTTGCTTCTAAGTTGAGAGCACTTAAGTTAGACCTCTCTAAGGATCTCTCTAAGGACATGTTGAATGTGTTCATAAGTTATAAAGCTAAGCTAAGGTTGAAAATCAACTCAGTAAAAGGATTGAAAGCATAAATTCTGATTGTGGTGGTGAATATTATGGTAGATATGATAGTTTAGGTGAACAACGTTCAGGTTCATTTGTCAAATTCCCAGAGGAATGCAAAATTGTCCAACGGTACACTATGCTGGGTTCGCCCACTATGAATGGTGTTGTTGAAAGATGAAACAAGATGCTTAATGATATGGTAAAAAGTATGATTTCACATTCTAGCTTACCAGAATCACTTTTGTGGAGAAGTGTTTAAGATTGTATCATATATCCTTAACTAGGTTCCAATAAATGTAACTACCAAAAACCTTTATGAAATTTGGATTAGTAAAAAGCCCAGTATGAAGCACCTGTATGTTTGAGGATGTCCAATTAAGGCAAGCCTTATAGGCCTAATGAAAAGAAATTGGATTCAAGGATAGTGAGTTGATATTTATTGGATACTTTGAAAGATCCAAGGAGTACAAGTTCTATAATCCTACGATTAAGTCGATTTTTGAGTCGGGAGAGGATGTCAAGTTTTTTTTTTTTTTTTTTTTTTTTTTGGGGGGGGGGGGGGGGGGGGGGGGGGGGATAGAGTTAACTTTATCTTTGAAGAGGAATATGTTGATATTCTCATATGTACTATTAGAATTGATCGAGATTTCATTTCTAACTTTATTCAAGGCGTAACAAAATAAGACAATGTTAAAGAACCTCTTATTCAAGAAATTATTCCAGAATAATAAACACTACCACCTCAAGAACAAATGTCATTAAGGAGATCCACTAGAGAAAGAAGAAGTACAATACCATATGACTATATTATATTTCTTCAAGAATATAAGGTTGACATTAGATAATGGAAGATGATTCAATCAACTTCCGTCAATCCATGGAAAGTTCTAATTCTTAAAAGTGGATTGATGCAATGAATGAGGATATAAAGTCCATAAAAGACAATGTCATATGGGATTTTGTCCCATTGCTAGATGGTGTGAAACCTATTAGTTATAAAAGGATATTTAAGACCAATAGGGATTTGAAAGGCAATGTAGAGATGTACAAGGCATGTCTTATTGTAAAGGGCTTTACACAGAAACAAGGCATTGACTATAAAGAGATTTTCTCTTCTGTTTCTTTGAAAGACTCATTTAGGATTATGATGGCATTGGTGGTATATTTCGATCTTGAGTTGCATCAGATGGAAGTAAAAACAGTGTTTCTCAATAGCAATATTGATGAGATAATTTGTATGGTACAGCTAGAAAACTTTGTGACTGGTGACACAAAGAATATGGTTTTCAAACTTAAAAAATCCATCTATAGACTCAAGCAAGCATCTTGACAATGGTATTTCAAGTTTCATCAAGTGATTATCTCATTTGGTTTTGAGGTGAATTTGGTTAACAATTGCATATATCATAAGTTCTGTAAGAGTAAGTATTTTTTTATTTTTATATGTTGATGACATTTTGCTTGCCATAAATGATATATGCTTATTGCATAAAACTAAGAGCTTTCTAGGTAAGAACTTTGAGATGAACGATCTTAGTGACACCTCTTTCGTGTTTGGCATCCAGATACACCGAGATTGCTCTCAGAGTATTCTTAAATTATCATAAAAGGGCTATATTGAAAAGATTCTTAAGAGATATGGCATGCAGAATTGTAAACCAGGTGATGCCCGGTAAAAAGTTAATCTCAAATTATGCCCTAAGAATGATTTTGAGGAAAAGAAAATGCAAAAGATTCCTTATATATCTGTAGTTAGGAGTTTGATGTGTGCTCATTTTATACGCGTTTGGATATTGCGTACATTATAGAATGTTGGGCAAATATTTAAGTAATCTAAGAGTAAACCTATAGGAAAGCAGTTAAACGAGTTTTGTAGTACTTACAGAGAACAAGGGACTATATGCTCACATATCAGAAGTAATATCAGCTTGAGATTATTGTGTATATTAACTTCGATTTTGTATGATGCTAAGATAGTACGAAATCTACATCAGGTTATATCCACCTGCTAGTTGGGGGTGCTATCTGTTGGAGGAATCCTAAACATTCTCTTATAGCCTCTTCTATTATGACAACAAAATTCGTAGTATGTTATGAGGCATCTAACCATGGAATATTGCTATAAAATTTTGTCACATGACTGTGCATAGTAAATAGTATTGAAAGGCTACTCAAGTTATTTTATGACAAAAAGTCAATATTTTTATATTCCAACAACAATAGGAGCTTAACAAAGTCAAAGCATATAGATATCAAGTTCCTAGTTGTTAAGAAAAGAGTTCATAGTGGACAATTGTCTATAAAGCACATTAGAATAAACTGCATAATTACAAATCCACTTACTAAGGGAGTCCACCCTAAGTGTTTTCATGAGCACATTGCTCGTGTCAGTGTCTGTCATTTGAGGAAATTCATTTTTAGTGGGAGTTTATAATTGATAACTTATTTTCAGGAACCTTCAAATCCTGCAAACAAGTAACCAACAAGAGCAGGGTGAGCGGTGGGGGAGATCCCCACAAGCCCTCTGACGTTTAAGTTAGAATGGGCTTAAAAGGGGAGAGATTGGGTTTAGCTGAGTAGTTGTTATTGTCTCTTACATTGATTGTGGTGGACTGGATGCCATTGATGTCTCGAGAAAATTTTAAGTTAGCAGGTAGCAATAATCTTGATCCAAAAGTTCCCACAAATGACGTCACTTGATAACTCATTTTAAGGAACCTTCACATTCTGCAAACAAGTAACCAACAAGAGCAAGGTGAGTGGTGGGAGAGATCCCCACAAACCCTCCGATGCTTAAGTTAGAATGGGCTTTAACAGGATTATATGCTAAAGATGACATGTGTTATGAGTATGAATGAATGTGTTAGAATTCATAAGAATTAGAATAATAAAGAGCACACATAGAGAAAATCTTTACCGAAACCTGTCATGATTTGGACTCCTTATTGATGAGGATTTTTGTCATTATAGGACTTAGATTACCTAATAGTCAAGGGTTGAGTATCCTTTTACCTTTAGATGTCCTTTTCTTGGAGGGTAATGATCCTTATTGGAATAGGTTTATAAATATGAGGTATTAAGAGCACACCACCACCCCCCCAACCCAACCCCCCCCCCCCCCCGGAAAGCTCTTTATCTATCTAGACTCCATATGTTAAGACTTCTTTATCTATCTCTTTTTTAATTGGAGCACGACTATAAGTAATTCCTAGTATTTTTTGCATTATCAACCATTGTGGCTTTGCATAGTTCATGAGTGTTTGTTGGAGTGTAACTACCAAATCTGATTGTAAACATGATCATAGTAATCAACTCATCTATTATTCTGAACACATACTTTTCATAATCCTAATTAAGAAAATTTGTCAGATTTATAAATGGTCTTAAAAATATTATCCCTAGAGATAAATTCTTCCTTCATCTTATAAGGACAGTTAGACTTATATAAAGTACTATTTGTAGATATAAGCTCATTAAAAGTTCTATCATTTGTATGTAATGAAGTTTCAACTACTAGACCTAAATATTTCATAAGATATTGAGCTAGATTGATATTGATCATGTTTGATGCTTTAACTTTAGGGTCACTAATGTAAGAAACCATTTTTTTTCTTAATTTTTGTATTTATTTTTTTGTTACAGATGCTTTTAAAGCTTTTTCTCTTTTTATAGCATCTAACCTTTTACTTACCAATTTTCCAACCTCAACTGTTAAAATTCGTCTTTCTTCTAGTGAATCATCAAGTGTCATTTTAGCATGAAGTTGCTCTAGGAGTTGGTTTACTTCATTCTGCACATGGTTGAATAAAAAGTGAATTTTGATAGATTATTGGAATTTGTACTCTCTATTCAATTTTTCATTAAATTTGTGCTTGAACAAGGATACTTATTCTAAACTTATTACTTTAATCTGGTGAACCCTCTTAATAATCAAGTTTTGATATCGATATACACTATTTCATAGGGTAAATTATTCACCCCTAAAAATAATTTCCAAATTTTCTATTATTTTTCTTTTTTTTTTACCAAATTTTTCTATTATTTTTCTATATATTTTAAAAAAGTATAAACTTATTTGTAAATTATCTTCAGTTTTGGGCTAAACATGTAAAATTAGATATAAAGTAAGTGATAAAAAATTTTTTGGACACCGCTATTTTACCTTATATAAAGATTCGATGCCACAAGTATAATCGACCCTTAAATATTGATTTCTCAAATTTTTAATAACATTCAAAATGAATAATTTTTTAAGTTTATACAATTTTCAAATTAACTATCAAGAATATATTTCTTTTCAAATAATTTTAAAATGCACAATTTATATGTCAATACAGATTATATTTCTTTTTCGATAATTTTACTAGCATAATTTCAACATCAATATCCAACTTTAAAAAATTAAATTATTTTCAAAAAAATGAAATTCAGTTCTTTCTTATAGATCATAATTTAATTTTCTGAAAAATAATTTAATTTTTTATAATAATTTTACTTTGCTAATGAGACTTAACAAGTTGAATAATACATAATAAAAGTTGGCCGTTGTATTTATAATTTCCCATACAAATGAATAGGAATTTGACACTCTTTCTTTATTAATACTATAATGGCCAAATGCATAGTTTCACCCTGAACTTTACTCAATTAACCTCTAGCACTCTTCAATTTTTATTATATTCTAGTCAACATTTAAACTTTTATTTTGAACCTATCTAACCCTATAATACATAAAATTAAGGGAAATTACAATAAAATATCTTGTGGTTAAGTGCTTTTTTACTTAGAGGGCTGTTGTATTTTTTATAACATTTAAGGGTCAGTGGTTTGATTCTACTTGCATTTTGGTAATCTACTTAGTAATATTGTTAAAAATATATGATATAATATTAAAATAATATGAATTTTTCATAGTGAAATTATTTACTAAGTACTATAGCATTCAACTAACTAAAATAAATTCACAATAAATAAAAATAAAATGTATTTTTAATTTTATGATGAATAAAAAGAAATTATTTTTAAAATAAATTTGTAATATTTTTAAACGTTTCTAAATAGTTATATTGATGGTAAATCACATATAAAATATTTATATTATTGAAAGGGAGTGTTATATTAAAGTTTTATTACAAAATAATGACGATGTTAGTTGATAGGGTATTAAAGTGTTAGAAAATGAAACCACATGCCTCTAAATGTCACAAAAAATACCACAAGCCTTTAAGTGAAAATATGTCTAACCAAAAGGTACTTTTTTATACTTATCCCTAAAATTAAAGTATTTTATAAATCAATGTTGATATAAAAACAAAAGAAGCTTATATAAACTAAAATAATGTTTAATGAAAGAAAGAATATAATTAAAAGTAAATTTTTCTAACTTTTTAATATTAGTTTTTAATTCTATTTATATTGTTTTGAAGCTAATTTTATCTTTTTGTGTGTTTAAAATCGTTTAAAATTAAATGTTGATCCATTTTGATATTGTATGAGTTAAATAGAATTAAAAAGTACAAATTAAAAGGTGAAAAGGTTAAAAATAAAAGTTTAAAAGTTGAGATATGTCAGAGGTTAATTGTGTAACGTTCAGGAGTGAAATTATGCATTCAGCCATACTATAATTAAGAGTTCTAACCATTGATGATGGCAAAGTGACAGTGCAATATTGTCAAATTTTATTTGGTTTATAATTTTGCTTAGTAATTTTATGAGAATTTTTTTTTTTGAAATACTAGCATCAAAAGTTCTATATTTTTAATTTTCATAATTAAGTCCTAGAAGAAAATTTGTACATAATTAAATATTGGAAATTTTAAAAACTATCTTTGCCAGTCTTATTCATAAGTTAAAGAAATTTTCAATTATTTAATTTTTACATTTTAGTTTTTCAAATTTTAAAATATATAATTTTGAAAATTTAAACTTAATTTTTATTAATATTTTATATTTAAGATTACATAAAAAATTTCAAATAAACATTGCAATTAAACTAAATTTTAATATAAAATTTCAATACTTAATTTTTTTTAATTTAAATTGTAATATATATATATATATATATATATATATATATATATTTTAATAAAAAGTTAAATTAAATAGTTTTAATTTTAAAATTTATTTAATTAATAATTTTAATATGATTTATTAATTTAAAATTTTTGTGTAATTATAAAACCTATTCAATTTTATAAAATATTAATAAAAAATTAAAAGAAGTTATAAAATGTCAGAATTATATGTATTTTTAATGATTTAAGAATTAAAATATAAAAAGCAAAGGGTTGACTCACAAAGAATATCAGTTAATGGAGATAATTTTAAAATATATTATATTTGTTTATTAACAAATTCTTTAAATTTTAATTACTAAAATAATATCTTTTTTTTTTTCTATTTCTTCTTTTGGTTGTAGTGACCGTTCTAGCTAAATGCAGAATGTATTGTACAAAATCTGCATGATGGTTGTGTTTGAAGGACCTTCCTTGTAAATGCGCAGAAAAGCGAAGATCAGCCTACGTGGTGACAGCATATGTGCATATCAGCAGTGAACCTTCCTAGCGTCCTCAACGTCACGCACGGAACCTTAAAAGGAAGAAACGTGGATGTTATCTGCCTTTGTCTTTTTTCGGTCATCAATTGTACTCTTTTTAACAATAATGGTTAAAAAATAAAAAACAATACATCAAATTACTGAAATCTCCCTCATTAATTTATATGATCATTTTCACGTTTACATTATTTCTTTAAAAAAAAACTAAAGGGAAAAGGTCCAAATATGACCCTAATGTTTTGCCCTATTTCCACCTTAGAATTTGATGTTTTTCACGGGCCGTTTATGCCCTTAATGTTGACAAATTTGGTGCATTTAAACCCAACCCATTTATGTTGCCTATATTGCCCTTACATGAGCTGATGTAGCACATTGCACATTGTACAATTAAGTCTTGTAACTTTTTTTTAGTACAATTAAGTCCTATAGATTAATAAAAAATTAATTTTAAGGGTTACTAATAAACAAAATTGATAAATATTTTTTAAAATATTTATATAACATAATTATATAGTT
>CATIWK010289093.1:0-13520 GCA_949634005.1 Mallotus japonicus
TTGGGACTTATGGATGTCTAAAATGGGTTTTATGAAATTGCATGTAAATAGAGGATAAAGTAATAATTAATAAAATAATTCTAAAAGAACACGAGACTAAGAGAAGTTGGTATTCCGAATCCAGAATTTCCTGGTTGTGGTGCTAGCTTTCTTTTAGAAAATCGAGTACCACCTCCGATTTTGTCCCAGTTATTACCCTGGGTGGCGACTCCATCATCTCCACACTATGTCTATGTGATATAGTAGTGTCTTCCCTAAAGCCCTGAGCTTAAACAGTGTCGCGGTTGCAAGAAACTTGGGCCCGCGTTAAACCCCGCCGTCTACAGGGCCTACCATGTCCTTCCCCCAAAACATATCGAGAGGAGGAGGACGAGGGATGCAGCGAGCAGTAGGTCCTAAGAACCAATTCGCTGCTAGTAATCTCAATAGCCCCAGTCATCGCTGCTAAGAAAGTCGTGGGATAGCCTTCCCACCACCATCGAAGATGTATCTAGAATCAGAAATAATTGTCAAAAATAAAACACAGCAGTTCAGAATAGGAAAAACAAAAAGAAATGATTGACCTGGTTGAATGTTAACTCAGTGAGTGCAGCACTAGTAGCCTCCAAAGACTTTATAGAGCCCTTTCAAGGCTGAGCAGTCCAGATGGGAAAATGCGGGAACCCCTCACACATCCTGGGTATGATAGGAGGAGCCAGCATATGGAACTCAAAGGCCCAAATTTGCAGAAAAGAATACATTAGGAATAACGTACTCAAAATAGAAGGGAAAAGAACCGCAAGGTATCTGAAACAACTCACAACAACCACCAGTGGTACACCATAAATCCGCGAGCTGTCTCTGCATATGTCGTCCAGGCCATGGAGGAGATAGCCGTAAGTAGCAGAACCCTAATCATAACCCCGCAAGGCATCAAGATCCTATAGTAAAGGAAATAACTAAGAGCCGCTGGTGTTGTTCTCATTAGGGAACACCATCATGCTCATCAAATAGAAGATAAAGCATCGAGCACATCTCTCGATGTCGATGTCACCATCTCTAGTAGCATCATCGCAGGCTTGCCAGAGCCGATCATAAGAAATCAAGTTGCCTTGACCAACTCTGAACTCAAGAGGGCAACCTAACAAATCCCGACACAGCCCTGCAGGGTCCTCCGAGATATCAAAAGGGATCCGCTGACCAGCAAAAGAGAACCCCATAATAGTAGTAAAGTCAAGGGGTGTGATCATCATCTCCCCGAACTGTAAGTGGAAGGTGTGCGTATAGTCCGACCACCTCTCGACTAGGGCAGTCATAGCTGCCTATCGACTCTTCAACGTCTTCGGTCCCTCCTGTAGACCATCCAGGATGCTATAGAATTCAATACCACTTACCTGGTCTCGTACCTCCTCAAGTAGCTTCCGATAAAAGCTTCTTAGCTCCAATAAAGCTAGCAGGTAGAACTAAGTGGGTCACCGGGCTCTAGAAAGGAAGTCAGCAAAACCCAAGTTCTGACTCAAAAATTTTATTTGCTTAAATTAACACTAACTACTGTTTACTTATTATTTGCAGGGTAAACGAAATCACATAATTAGGACGGGAAAGATGGCAAACAAGTCCTAGCATGCAGTTTAAAAGAAGCAAAACCCTAGCAAAGTACATCTCTAAATGTCACTGAACACGCAAAGGAGCTAATCCTAGTAAGGGGAATATGTATAGCATAAAAAAAAGAGTTCGAGGTACTAACCTACTGTCGATGAAGCACCCAGACATGCTCCCTCAAATTCGAGACAAGAGGAATCTCATGCACCCTCGTCACTCCGTACCGTGTGTGATAAGTAGGCACCGGCTTCTGATGTGTAACACCACCTGTAGCCTGACCAGCCGAGTCAACCCCCAGATCCTTTAAGGGAATATCAAGGTTAAGAACGTCCACAAAACCACCTTTGTCTCCTTGTATGGGTATGTGAGTAAAGAAAAACTAAGCTTTAGAGAAAGCCTAAAGGAGGAAAGAGAAAGAAAAGGTGAAAAATGAAGAAAATGACAAAAAGAAGCCTTTTATAGGCCTCGGCTCCTTGGGTCAGGAACCCACATTGGTCTTGATATTGACCCACGCACGTGGGTCATTGGATCTCCCCACGAGCCCCTCCGAAGCTTGCTGAAGCTCCCGAAATGCGTACTCTGATGTCTTGAAGTCCCGGGAGGGTTCCAAAGACGCTCTGAAGATCCGGATGTGAACTCGAGACATACACAAAAGCCGAGAACTCCCAGCAAAGGTCCGAAATGACCCCCAAAAAGCGCAGAAAATCTAGGGAAGTCTTTTGTACCACTCTACTTTAAAAATTTCACATGCATTCACACATTTATGCATCCACACATTCATTTGCACTCTAAACAATGTTTTCTCATGCTCTCGGAGGTGAACTCACATTGGAGAGGGGGGCACGTGACAAGGACAAACTAGTCAACCTCAATAGTGACCGTCTCACTTTGACGAGATTTTTAAAACTTTTCAACTTTGATCAGCAGCTTTGAGCCAGGATTCTCACTTCTAACCAACCTAATGCTTGACAACCTCATGAAAGACAAGAAGTGCACCAAAGGAAAATCGCTGGGAACCGAGACATTCGAGTAACTTATGATTATCATGTTAGACCTTGGAAGAGGTTTAAATGCAAACAAAAAAGAAAAAAAAAGAAAAAAAAAGAAAAGTAGAAGAAGAGAAAAAAAAGAAAAAAGAAAGAAAGAAGAAGAAAAGAAAAAAGAGAGAGAGGCAATAAAGATCATACTCAAACTACTCCAATGCTCAGACTTTGAGTAAGAGTATTCAAAGAACTCTTCAAAAACATTCACACTGAGTGATAGAAGGTGGGGAATGCCTAGGAAGAGAAAGAAGTATAATCAAGCATTTACCTCCAAAGGGAATGACATGACGCCAAAGGTTGCCTGGAATGTTACGATTCTCGGCAACCCCACTTGGTGAATTTCCTTCTTATCATGTGGAATGCTTACTCTTCACTCGGTAATCAGAAATGTCCTTGGCAAAGGGATGCTGGTCAAACCCTGGAGAAATGACAAAAACCACATCAAGGTGAGACAACTGTAGTTGGATTGACTTGAAGTTCCTGATATGCACCACTCACTAGTAAACCACTGAAAGCACGAACAAGACTCTCATGCATCACAATGTTAAAATCAAACCGCATCATAGCATTTTAGTTTTACACACATCATAGCTTTGAAAAATCACACTTTTCACTCATGGCTTGGCGAAGGTCAGACACACACACACACTCTTCACTCGTGGCTTGGCGAAGGTCACAAACACACACTCTTCACTTGTGGCTTGGCAAAGGTCACACAACACTCCCCGCTACATAGCTTGGCAAAGGTTACGTAGCACCTATAAAAATATTTTACATGCACTTTGGTTTCTTCGAAACCTGGCACTTGAGGCCCATAAGCCACTATACAGTACACCATCGCTTGTGGCTTGGAAAAAGTCACGCCAGCCTCTCTTTATAGCTTGGCGAAGGTTATATAGCACCCTTATGAAAGTTTTTACATCTCATGTGATTTTCAAAGCTTGCTTCCCATGCATTGACAAGCGTCAGCTTGATCAATGCATGTGAAGCAGGGGGCAACTGTTGATACTTAAATTTTGATGGTCCTCCAAAAATCTGATGATGAAGGATTCCTGTCGCTCAAATAGGGGAACATTTCTTAAGAAGTTTTCTCGAGCGTGCTTAGATTGAGAAGAAACCCAAAATATATAAAAAAATCCAAAAAAGAGCTAAATTGGACAAAAAAAGGACCAAGTAGTAGGGTAAAGCCCATGTGGGCAAGTTAACCCACGAGTGTGGGTTGATGACCCATGAGTGTGGGTTTTTTACCCAAGCTTGTGGGACAAAACGTTGCGTGGCTTTGAGAATCCATGTGCGTGGGTTCTGGACCCAAGAACGTGGGTCCACGACACAAAAATGAAAATGAAAATGGGTTCAGAACCTGATCCATAAAAATTAAAATTTTCCTCGTTTGAAGAAAAGGAGTGACACATTTCCCAAGGAAGACGTCTTGAAAGATAAAAACCTACTGTTTTGGGTGATTTTCTCTCACTTTTCCTCACTCCTAAAGCAATTGGAGACCCCATCTAATCCAAACACTTAACTTAAATCATTTCTCTCATTAGGGTTTAGACCGCTAAATCCAAACCAAACCACATCTTTGACAAAGCACGCATCAATGGTAATAACCCGGTCTCTCTGAGGATCTCTCAATCATTTTTTATTAAAAATATCATTTTTATTATCTTCTTCATCTCATTTCTATCATTTTTATCATCTTTTGTATTTTTTTACTCATTTTATTGTAAATATTTATTATATTGATAAAGCTGTGCTTTTTGTGATGATCTTGAAGTTTGGATATAAGATATGATGGAGTAGTGGGAAATTTGAGTGATTCTGGGAGCGTTTGCATTCATTTTGCATTTTTCATCATTTTTTTTACATTTTTTCTCTATTTATATAAAATGGGTATTTTGGTGTAAACTTGACATTTTTATTATTATTTTTTGCATCATTTTAATTTATTATATTTACTGCAGTATTTTTATTTATTTTTCTCATTTTTATTGCATTTTTATTATTTTTTATCATATTTATGTCATTTGTGGTAAATTTGGTATTTTTATCATAAAGGTAATGTTTTTATGATAAAAATATTAACTTTATCACTTTAATATTTTTATTTCTATATTTTTATTTTATTCATGTATTTATTTCTGTATTTTCATTATTTTTTGGTATTTTTTGCAATTTTTATTGCATTTATGCCTTTTATAGTAAATTTGACCCTTTTACCATAAAATTCACATTTTTATAGTAAAAAAACCAACTTTATTATTTTTATTATTTTATTTCTGCCATGTTTATTTATTTATTTAATTATTTCTGCACTTTATTTATTTTTATTTCCTTTTTCCTATTTTTGTTGCATTCATACCTTTTATAGTAAATTTGGTATTTTTATCATAAATTTCACATTTTTATGGTAAAAATATCATATTTGTTATTTTTATATATTTGTTGCTGTCATCTTTATTTATTTATGCCTTTATTTTTACATTTTTACTATTTTCTTACCTTTTTGCAATTTTTATTGCATTTATGCTATTTATGGTAAATTTGATTTTTTTTTATCATAAAGTTCACATTTTTATGGTAAAAATATCACCTTTATCATTTTAACATTTTTATTTCTGCCATTTTTAATTATTTAAATATTTATTTCTACATTTCTATTATTTTTATTGCATTTTTGCTATTTTTGTTATATTTATCCCTTTTATGGTAAATTTGGTATTTTTATCATAAAGTTCATGTTTTTATGGTAAAAATACCATCTTTATCATTTTAATTTATTTATTTCTGTACTTTTATTTATTTGTATTAATATTGCTATATTTTTATTATTTTTGTTGCATTTTTGTGACTTTTATTGCCATTTATGTCTTTTAGGGGTAAAGTTGTCATTTTTATCATAAAGTAGATATTTTTATGGTGGAAATGACATCCTTACCACTTTAATCATTTTAATTCTGCATTTTATTATTTTTTTACCATATTAATTTCATTTTTATTAATTTTATTATCCCTTTTAATAAATTTATTATTCTTATCACAAAGCTTCCATCTTTATGGTGAAAATAATATTTTATCATTCTTTTATCCCATTTGCATTAGTATTATCTTTATTGTATATTTATTATACTTGTCATTTTTGTGATTCTCTTTCTCATAAAGGTAATATTTTTATGGTGAGGATAATATCTTTATCACCTTTATTGTTTTATTTGCACTTTTCCGTGTTAAATTTCTTTATATTTGCATCATCATAAAAATCTTATCTTTAATAATAAAAAAATGACTTCACATTAAAGTACCCAAATTCCAGAACCTTGCATCATGCATACATTAGCATCCTTGTTTGCTTATATGTTTAGTTATCCCTTTATTTATTATTTCAATTATGAATGAAATATATAAATTGCCCAAAATGTGATGTATGTTTGCATGTGTATGAAAGCTAACCTTTGTTTTGCAGGTTTATTAAAATAGGTTTATTTTATTTTCTTTTTATTATTTTAATGTAATTAATAGAATAGGCTTTTCCAAGGCAATGTAATCCTTAATCCCAATTCCCCTATTTATTTTCTATTTTGGATGTATTTATTAGAATATGCTTTTTTTTTTAGGTTGTAATCCTTAATCCTTTCCCCGTTTTCTTTTACTTATTTTATTATTTCTTGCATGCTTGTGTGCTATGTGCTTACTTGCTTATATGATCATTTGCTTGATTGATGGATGCTTGTTTATTTATTTATCTTGTGATGAATTCTCATCAATCCAGCTATCCCGCGCTCCAATTTTCAATTTAAACTGACTAATGATCAAGTGTGGTAAAAATGCATCATAAAACCAAAACTAGGGTGAAGAAGTGAATAAATAAGCAACATGTATGATAAGAAACAAGATAAGTAACTCCCACCCCCTGAACCCGAATTCTCTGGCTATGGAAGTGGATTTTTAATTCACTTCTTTCAGATTCAAGTCGGATGGCGACTCCAAATCTACGAGGCATAATCAGGCAGACCCTCTAATAAACAATAACAAATGAAAATCTAGTAGATGGTCGCCATTAGCCTGTGTGCCCCGATGCTATAAACACACCGATCCTTCGCGGTCGATCCTGATGTATCACACTCTACTCCTTCATTATTGCACTCTTTGCTTTGTTCTTTGAAGAATGAATTTTGGATGTCTGATCTTGGCCACCTATACTACTTTTTGGGAATTGAAGTCAAAAAATTGCATGATGGCTTGTTTTTGTGTCAACAAAAATATGCCATAGATTTACTTAAAAGAGAGGGTATGTCATCTTATAAGCCAATTGCCACTCCTCTTCCAATTTGGCCTTTTCTTTCTTCTTCTGATGTTATGTTCTCTGATCCCACATTGTATCAAAGTATAGTGGGAGGCTTACAATATCTAACCTTCACACGGCCTGACTTTAGTTTTTCTGTTAATTTGGTTTGCCAATTCATGCACAATCCGAAAGAATTTCATTGGAAACTAGTAAAGATAATTCTTCGTTATGTTAAAGCAATTATGGCATATGGTCTTCCTATTTGTCGATCATCCTTGGATAATATAGTTGCTTATAGTGATGCTAATTGGGCAGGTTGCCCTGACATAAGGCGCTCTATGATGGGATATTGTGTGTTTTTGGGAAACACATTAATCTCTTGGTTTGCAAAGAAACAGCATACGGTTTCTCGAAGTGGTGCTGAATCCAAGTATCGAGCTTTAGCAGATGTGGTTGCAGAGATATGTTGGATATGGTCCATTTTACAAGACTTACAAATCACAACAAGGTTGCCTATGGAAGTTTACTGTGATAATGTTTCGGCTACAGATCTTGCTACTAATCCCATAAACCATGCACGTACTAAGCACTTGGAGGTGGATTTACACTTTGTCATATGGAGCTGCTTATGTAGAAGGCTGACATGTCTAATAAATTAGTTGACTGGGTCCAAAATGAAACGACACCGTTTTGTTTATGAAAAAAAAAAGATCAAAACATCATCATTTCATTAACAAAAATAAATAAATGTAAAGCAAAGTCCCTAACCACAACAAAGAATGAAATTCTTAGCCAATATTGTCCCTATCAACACCACAATCTATAGATAATACAAGTGCTACTACTCCTTATGCTAGCAGCGGGTCTATTGAGAGAGAGCATATGTTTGATAAAGTAGTGACTCTAAGTGATGTAGGCAAGCTAAACCGACTAGTGATACCAGAACAACACGCAGAGAAGTACTTCCCTCCTGATTCTTCATCGAATGGGAAAGGTCTTCTCTTGAATTTTGAAGACTGGAATGGCAAGCCGTGGAGATTTCGTACTCTTATTGGAATAACAGTCGAAGCTATATTATGATTAAATGTTTGGAGTCAATTTGTGAAGGAAAATAAGTTTGATGCAGGTAATATCGTGTCATTTCAGCATGGTATAGGTGAGTCAGGCAAACATTGTCTGCACATAGACTGGAGATGCAGGCCTAATGCACCAGATCTAACATCGCTTACACATTTAGAGCTGCAAAATCAGTTACACTTCCCATAGTCGGTGAGGTGGGGTAGGCTCTATTCTTTGCCTCACCCTTTGTCTATACTAAGAGTATCATATGAGCAATCCTAATTCCATCATTTGAATTACAGTATACAACCTTATAATCACAATCAACCAAATCATCACTGGCATTATCATCATCAATAACAACAACAAGAGACAGTAAGTTTTAGCAACTCATCTTTTGCTTTTCAAATCTTCTTGTCCCTTTTGCTTTTGGAACCTTCTTCTAAGTATTCATAAGCTATAACAATTTATCATCTTTTTATTTCAATTTTTTCATCTTATTTTGCTTTTGAACAACGATTTTTTTTTTCGAAGAGTAAAACAAGCTCTGAGTTTTGATAATTCCCATTACCATTTTTTAATGGTGGCTTTTTTACTGTTTGATAAAATGGGAACGTTTTGCTATTTTTTTCCTTTTCTCCATCACCAAAACGGTGTCGTTTCATTTTAGTCCCAATCAGCTAATAATTAGACACGTCAGCCTTCCACATAAGTAACTCAACATGACAAATGCAAGTTAGATAAAATTGAAACAAGTCAAAAAAATTGACTATATAAATTAATACAATTTAAAGGATAGGATAATTGGGACCATTTTCCCAAAATATATTGTTCAATTGAGTTCATTTAAAAGAATATGAAATTTTATTTTTAAAAAATTTAATAAACATTTGAAATTATAAATTTTTTTTATATAAATTTTCTGCATATTTTTTGTTTACTTTTTTACACAAATAATAGTATTTTTTGTTTACTTGGTTTATTTTCTATATAGTTTTAGTTTATTTTCCGTATATGAAAGTATCATACTTGAGAAAAAAACATAGTTTTAGTTTTTTGAGCAAAGGCAAAAATCATACTTGAGAAAAAACATGCCTTTTCTTTAGTATTGAAAATAGAAATAGTTTTTAAATACTAGTTTTTTTTTTGTATATTTTTGGTTTACTTTTCTTTAGACAAATGATAGTTTTTTCGTTTACTTTTGATTTATTTTATGTATATATTTGGTTCATTTTTTTTTTGTATATTTTTTGTTTATTTTCCATATATGAAACAATTTCCTACACTTTATTCAGTTTCACAATGAAGACTGAACAACCTCATTATATTTTTCATTATCTTTAATTGAATATATTATCATTATTGTTATTATTATTTGTTTTATTATAGGTAACCTCATGGCTGCTATGTTAGCGGTTTTATTCATTATGACTAGAATATAAATACCAAAAGCATGAAACGTGAAATATTTTTATTTATTTTCCATATATGAAACATATATATATATATATATATATATATATTAAATAATTTATTAAAAAACTAATATGATTTTCATAATTTATATATATTAATTATACTCATTATATTTTTTCAACTATATATATTTCTAATAATATTTAGGGGAAAGTACAATTTTCTACCCTATCATTTCACGTTTTTACAAAGATGATCTTATGTTTTTTTTTTGTGAAATTTTAATACCCTGAGTTTCTGTTTGTTAACAAATTACGGAAAATTCAATAACGCTGTTACAAGAGCTGACGTGGCATCCTGACGTGGAGTCCAGCGTGGCTTATGTGAAAAAAAGGGGGGGAAGTACAATTTTCTACCCTGTGATTTCACGTTTTGACAAAGATGATCCTATGTTTTTTTTTATGACATTTTACTACCCTGAAAATTTCTCCATTAAAAAATTACGAAAAATTTAGTAATGCTGTTACAAGAGCTAACGTGGCATCCTGCGTGGGCTAAAGCAATGGTCCCAAATTTCTACCTCAACCAGAGAAATTATCCCAAGCCAGCTCCTTCGCAGCAGCCTCACGATCTCATGTGCACCAATCTCCTTCGGGAAACGGACGGTTGGTAGTGAGGAAGCTTTGGCAGGCGAAGATGACAGCGAGGACTCGATAGCTGCTTCCGATGGTGGCGATGGCCTGTGGTGGAGATCCCGTAGCAAGTGATTGATCGAAAGAAAGAGAGCAAAGCAAGAGAAGAGGAATATATCCCCAAATTCCTAAATTGAAATTTAGACACCAAACTCATTCAAAACCCCAAAATTGAAACAAAAGAACAAAAAAATCTATTTCAGTTGAAAATTTTCTCATAAACCTCTCCTCCTCCACACTCTTTGAGCCACGTTGTTCCTAAAAAAAAAATTATTAATTTTTTTTACAAAAACCATATGCTGGAAGCCACAGCAGCACACTGGAAGCCACGTTAGTATGCCACGTCAGCAGGTGTAACGGCGTTACTGAATTTTTTCTTTATGTGTTAACGGATATACACTCAGGGTAGTAAATTATCACAAAAAAATAACATAGGACCATCTGTGTCAAAACCTTAAACCACAGGGTACAAAATTGTACTTTCCTTTTTTTTTTTTGGGCTGGAAGCCAGATCAGCACGCCACGTCAGCAGGTCTAACAGCGTTACTGATTTTTTCCTTGATGTGTTAACAGACATAAACTCGGGGTAGTAAAGTGTCACAAAAAATAACACAGGACTATCAGTGTTAAAACCTCAAACCACAAGATAGAAAATTGTACTTTCCCCTAATATTTATTCTGAATAAAAAAGTGTATTATAACTTGAAGACATGTATTAAGTGTTTCTTATTTTTTTCAAAAATGTTTTTGATATTTCAGTTTCATTTAATTTCTAATATTTATGGTTTATTACGAGAAAGTGCAAAACTCAGATTGGTATTTGCTTAATATAATGAGCAATAAGGATATGCCAACCTGTATGCTATACTAATTAGTATGGATGGAAGTAGACATTCAATGCTTTTCCTTTCCATTTCATGCACTTCCCAATATATATATATATATATATATACGTGAAACAAAATTTCACTATTCATTCACACGAACAATTTGACATTTGATTTCATTATTAATTTCAAAATTGCTACTGTTTGTATATTCAGTTTTTGTGGTAACGAATTTTTCCTTTCCTGCCCCTCACCTGCCAAGGAAATGACATCGTCCTTCTACCCTTTTCTGCCCATGCGTCATCTTCACAATGGCACTGTTTCCTCTCACATAACAATTATATTTCTTTTGGCTTTTAGTAACCCTACTATCCTATTCTTCTCCACTGCTGCCTCTCTTTCACCCATCCCCCTTATTCTTCTTTCCCTTCCTTAGATCTCGCCATGTTTCCCTTCCTTGCATCTGCGTTTGTTTTAAAGGAAAAAGGCGAGATTCCAATATTGGAAAAGAAGGACATGCCGGCTAAAAATCAGGTAATGTTTTTTTTTCCCTTTTAGTTTGTTTATGTTTCATATAATTTCTTTTTGTCTTTCATAAGGGCCTAATTTCTTTTCTGATTTTGTTGCTTCTTGATCTGTGTTTAATGTTGCTATCCTTGCCTACTCTGTGTAAATTAATTTGTATTCATTCAGCTATCATGTTCTTGGATTTTCATGGAAAACATTGGTTCTTTCTTTGAATTTTATTGGTTCTTGATTTCTCTCTTTGCTATCAACAGAAATGCTATTGGGTTTTTAAATGAATAGAGGCGGCTTGCATATTTAGTGTCTGCCCCCCATCCTCTATTGAATTTTTATTTCTTGAATTTTGACTGAATCAGCCCTCAAGCATGGATGATGTCCCTTTAAGATTTTTATTTTAAGAAATTTTGACCATGGATGATGTCTCGCATTTGCTGTGCAGGTACTGGCTTGAGTGGGGTTGTATCATTGGTGTAACCTTTGACCTTAAATGTTTGTGTTTTTGTTTTCTAGGTTGTTTGCTATGGTTACGGTGCAAATGATTCTCGGTCTGGAACTCAAGCAGCATATTTTGTCTATTTTTATTTATTTGCAAATAGAGTCGGGTGTCCAATGCATTTTTATGATTTCATTATTTTTTCTGGCTTCTGTTAGCTGCTTGCTTTTTTAGTTTGCAAATTAATGAATGAATGTTTATATGTTATTATTTTCTTGCATTAACATGGTTTGTTCATTTAAATATGAAGAAGCAGATCATAATTTATCTATTTGTTTAAATATAATTAATCAGATGAATATTCATGTAATTATTCTTGGCATGTGTTACAGGAGAAGGATGCAAGGGACATTGAGATTCTAAATATTAGATGGGAGGTTTTTAAGTTGATGATGAGGTTTGGTGACCTACAAAGCAAAGTTCATATTTTCCAGAAGAATCATCTCCAAATAGATTATTTAATGAGTTATCTTTTCTACAGATTCATATACACAAGATCAATAGACATTTTGTTAGATATAGCCCAAGATCTCCTGAGGGCTACAGATCATTATCTTTTGGAAGGGCTTAAGCGACTCTGCAAGTACACCATAGCATAGGTGAGCTATGAATGTTGGTTTACAGGTGCTCATGTAATCTGTGTTATGCTTAGTATTTGAAGTTGAATGTCCGCTTACATTTCTATTTTTAGGATATATCTTTGGAGAATGTTGCAAGCATGTATGAACTTTCTGAAGCTTTCCATGCCATTTCATTGAGGCACACATGCATTTTATTTATCTTGGAGTAGTTTGATAAATTGAATGCTAAACCCAGGTACAGACACTCTTGATATGTTGTATTCATGTTCTCTTTAAAACTTTGTCTTTTATTTAATATTTCTTAATATTAGGGTTCACATTGCTCCTACATGAGATCCTGTAAATATATAAGGAAAATGACAATTTAAGGCAATCATTCCAGTAAGATCATGATGTTCAAGTTACATTTTTTTAGTGTATGATAAGTGACATTTATTTTCTATACTCTGAGCTCTGTATTTGAACTCCTAAAGAATGATGAAAATTTACTGTGTGCTGAAATTTACAGGCACTCCAATTTGATTCAGCGTATTATTCCTGAGATTCGAAATTACTTTACCAAAGCTCTTACCAAACCTAACCCACATAACTTGCGGCTATAAATGTGGCTGGTATTTGATTCTTGATGTCTAACTGGATAATGTTGTACAGAATGGTAGATTTTTGCATTGATGTCAAGCCATTTGAAGGTCCTATTAACTCATAATCTCCCTCATACAAGAGTTGTCACACCTCGTCTCACATAGCCCGAGATGGACGTTTAAAACCAACCATTCATTAAAGCCATTTAATTTAGTCAAATTATATTATAATTATAATTATATTAGCTAAAAGAATTAAAATACCTCCTAAGAAAAGCCTGATGTAATCATGTAATTGAAAATAATTATCTTCCTGTAGTTTGATGAGTTTATGATTGATAACTGTAATATAGGATAATTAAGTAACATAGGAAAATTATGTTTTCAAAACTGAATTAATATTGATCTTTACAAACTAAAGACATAGTAGAGTAAACATC
>CATIWK010289155.1:0-21642 GCA_949634005.1 Mallotus japonicus
TTTATAATCCATATTTAGGGATTTAGGTTTTTTAGCTTTTTTTTACCATTTGGTAATTAAAATTAAAATTTTTTTACTTTCACATTTTGAATTAAGGGGCCACTTCATTAATCCACACTAATGTTTTTGTCCAACTAAGCGTGATTGTCATTCACGCGCTATTCTGGACACATTCATGAGTTAAATTGATGTAAAATAAAAGTTGAGAGGTGCTATTGAACACAATAAAAGTATAGGGGTGAAAAGAATAAATGAGTAAAGTTCAGGGGTGAAATTGTGCAATTGGCCAAATATTAAATATTGAAAATATGTACTGCTGATCTAATTATTGGGTATAATAAAGAACTAATATTAAGATCAAACCTCGTTAACTACAAAAGAGTTCTTGGATTGGATGTACATACTTGTCTCTAATTTTAAAGTGTCCCTTTTTGCTCTGCCTACAAAATCCAACTTCTTGTGATGTGGGTATCCTTTCTCTCCATCCAAAATTTTTTGTGCTGCTTTCAAGATTCAACACAATACTTCATGGTTTGTGTTTCTTATTCAATCACAATTCACAAGAGATAAATTAAAGCTTTTAATCTTGAAGTGCACAAAACTATGAAGATTGTGTAGAACAGCTGGACAAATACGATAGTCAAGCTTCCTTGTATACAGGCTCAAACCTCACAAGACAAGCTTGGGGATTTGATCTCTTATTTTACTATTAGTTCTTTGTTCTACTTTAGAATTCATAAAATGAGTATATGCAGGAAAGAATGAAAAGCAGCAATATGACCCTTTCGTTAGTTTAAAAAGCTAATTCTTTTGTTTTAAAAAGCTCACCTGTCATGAGAAATGCAAGTTAAAAAGATTCACCAACAATATTCAATTGGGCCAAAATTGCATCACAAATATTAGAAACCATTCATCAACATTAGCTTAATAAATCAGGTGAAAACTCTCATACCATCCTAAAATAATTGGTCCTTGTATAATTTGTAGACCAAACTTGGTTCTGTATATGTATAAGCAAAATTTATTTAACCCAAGAGCCATTTTCCAAATTAAGTGGAATATGATACATTTTTATGAAAAGCAAAAACCATTTCCACCATCCCTATACATAACTATACCCCAGCATCACCCACCTTGCATTACCTAAAGATTACTAAAGCTTGGTAGTAGACAACAGCAAAAAGAACACATGGAGCATAGACCCCTCCGCTTTTTTTTTTTTTTTTTTAACATAGGCTTAACACTAGAAACTAAAACATTAAAAAGAACCAAAAAAAAAAAAAAAAAGCACTAATGAAGAGATATGGATGCTGATATATGCAGCCAGTATCTACTCCATGGCCTTTATATAAAAAAGGAAAAAACCTTAAACTCTAAGCAAATAAACACTAAGTTCTGGACCTCCAGACCCATCAGGATTCATCATATAAAATGCTTCTGAATCTTTTGATCCAACAACTCTTTCAAACCTGGCTCTCATGTACATGAGTTCGCCTTCGGACCCAGCTCCATTCCCTGGCAACACACCGGCACCCATTGAAATTGGCTCTACAGCCTTCAAGACCTTCCATTCTTCAGGACCACATTCACGTCTCATTGCATATCCACATTTCTTGCCATTGCAATATGTCCTCCATATAGGTTCATCCAGTAATTTAACTGCTTTCTTTTGAGGCTTCTTTTCACACTCTAATGCAATTCTTACTAAACCAGAAGCCATTTCCCTGACTAAAACGCTTGTTGGAGTTGCAAGTTCAATCAAAAAAGGTGGATTCAGTTTCACATCTTCCTGAAAGGCAAAATGAACATGACCACGACGATACCCAAAAAGGGTACCTATCAATTTGGTTCCTAATACAGAATGATAGGTCGACCGGCTCTTACTAAAAACAGTAAGAGCCGATAGGAGCTTAGAAACTGCCACCATAGGAAGTTTTTTTTTATGTGAATGAGATTGTGGTGGCAATGTTATCTTAAGCTCCTGATTATCTTTCAACTCCTCCTCACATGAAGGGAAATGTGAGGAGGAGTCGAAAGTTAAGATTTCCTCATCATCATCTTCATCTTCAACAATTTTCTTTTTCCAGTTGAAGTATCTCCTGGAGAAAGAGAAAGAAGAGTCATGAGGAGTCTTAGCCATTATTGTCTTCATGTTGGGGGCAAAAGAAGCTAAAACAAACAAACAAAGACAAGAAAGAAATTCTTCAAAGATGTAGGTGGACTGTGAAGGAAAAGAGATAAAATAGAAAGAGATACTTTGGTTATGTTTGCTTCTACTTAGTGGTTATGTAGAGTGTTGGTTGATTTTATTCTTCACTTGGCTCTCTGTTAGCCCTTTCGTTTTGTCAGCCTTGTTGGGTCCTAGCAAAAGAGAATCCTGACAAAAGGAAGGTGATCAGCCCCACCTAACCCACCAGAAAACAAAAGAATTGTGTGGCCTAAAGACAATAAACACAGAGAAAAGAGGCAGATAGAAATGGACAGGAGAGGAGATTTTTGAAACAAGGGGTGAAGCAATAGTGGAGTCTGAGGAGACAATACCATATTGTTATTTCTTAATCAATGCATGGAGAGGGCTGAACCCTGAAGCTAGAAATAAGGAGTGATGAGTGGGGTAAATTTAAATTGTAAAAGAGAGAAAAAAAAAAAAAAAGAGTTAAAGGCTATATAGAGACTGTTTGCTCTGTGTCTGACTTGCATTGGAAACGGTTAAGAGCAGGTAAGGCTACACCAACCGTACCGATTAAAAGGACCATCGCATCCCAACACAAACACTGCTCTTTTTTCAAGTCCTTTCATGCTCTCTCCAGTCTCTGCCCAATTGCACTAGTACCCACAAGCCACCTTTAGCCACCTTAGTGTTTTGTATCATAATTTTGCTTTTTCTGTTCTTATCTATTAATCTTGGAGAATGATTTAGAGATTCTGATAGTTGCTGCTAATTTGGAACAAGCAGTGATTTGTTTTGTATAATAAAGAATAAAGATAGAAGAAGCTTCTGAATTCAGTTCCTAACAAATTTACTAATAATTAAATTATGCATTTACACAAATCACTCAATGAAGCATAATAAAAGGATCCAACAAGAATCAACCAAGTGCCATTACATGATGATTAATAGTTCACACCCAAGAACATTATTAAGCATTTAAGTGACCTAGTGATGATAACGGGTCACAGCCGTTGAGCCAATAAACATTAGCCTACAAAAGAATCAAGAATGTGGTAGATAGGTGGATAGGGTGGCTATCGGTTTCCATGATTAGACCTTTGTAGGTTGAATTTTTATAATGTGAGTCAGATCCCCATGTCCAGAATGAAGACAATGTGAGAATTTTGTCTCAATGATTTTGCATATGCTAGACATGTGGGTTGCAGAATTTCCTATGAAGTCAAATCTTGTTGAATTTTTGGCTAACATGATTAATCAGTACATGCATTCATATAATGTATGTATTTTCTTCTTAATATAATACACATGTTTTTGACGAATTCATAAAGCTCGTTATAAGGTAAGAATTTGGAAGTTTTATATTACAAAGATATTTCATCAGACCCACCAACACCAAACTAACAGATCAACTAACCATGGTCTATGATCACCAACTTGGTGGGAAAGGTAATACAAGTTTTATTTATGTATTTATTACTACTTAATTATGTTTCCCTTTGATCTGAACTTAATCTTTTTTAATCCAAGATCTAACATTCTTGTACAAGAAACAAATAAAAAAATGTACAATTTACCTACGCAAAGTCAAAATCCAACAACTGCCATTAAAAAATTTAACATAGCTAAACAACCAAAGACATGATCGTTTGTGTGCACAAAGATTTGTTTGAAAGATTAAAAAGAAACAAAATTTTGCAATCTCAGCTTGCATATGCCTGCCATGAGGCCTACAACTTGCTCTAGCCTCAGGCAACTTGAATCTTAATTCTAGGTTTGATCCTTGTCAACAATAAGATTTAATTTTAAAATGATCTTACTAAAATTTACATTACCCGCACTCATAAATAGAAATTAAAAATATCTCCTTTTTTTTATTAATATTAAGAATCGTGATATATGTCACAGACCGCGATATATAACGAAGAAATAATAATTTTTTTTTTTTTAATTTTATACATTTGTCCTTACAGTTTTTTAGTGCTTTTATGAATATAAGAGGGTAAAAAGGACATTTGGTGACATCACAAATCGTGTTATAAAACATTAATTTTACAAATTTATAAGAAACAAAAGTTTGCATATGCGTGCTCGTGAGGCCTAGAACTTGGTCTAGGCTGAGGCAGCTTGAATCTTAATTACAGGTTTGATCCTTGTGAAGGTTGAAATTTAACTTTCGGCTGATTTTACTAAGATTCACATTTGTAGTATCTCACACTCTTTAGATAGAAATTAAAAATGCCCCATGTTCTACTAATACTAATTGAGCCTTTGGCCACCAGGGGTGTGAGGGAGAGGTTGGGGGTTCAATCCCCCTCTTCCCTCCCAACCTTTCCTCACAAAATCCTTAGGGACAATGTCCCTAAGTTGTTTAAATATTGAGCTACCCGTCTAGGACTGACTTGATCCAGCTACGGGGTCGGCTCTATTTAGAGGTTGTTGGGGTTAATCCCCTCACCTCCATGACCAAAAAAAAAAAAAAAACTAATGCACTAACAGAGTAACAGTTGTAGCCCTTATGAGATAAGCCAGCAATGCGACATCATCCTAAAAAGAACTTTCATCTGCCTTAGGCTTAAACTGAAAATTTAATACATGAGCCAAAGAAGCATGATACCACTTTTTAAAATAATTCAGTACAATGATTAAAAATCACATACAGAGGGGATTTTTCTGGTTTAATCAACACTTCATGTAAGCACCCACTTTAATAATGATTTCACAAGCTCAGGCTATATCTATTGGCTTGAAAATTAAAGCACTACATAAACATATATATAGCTACTCCATTAACCATGGAAAAAGAAAAATCTTTATGATCTGAAGGACCACTGCATCTATATCAGACAATGACCATTCGGAGCTCGTGCAGTATAGTATTGAAATAATGCTTGTTGGTGTAGAGAGTGCTGGCTTGCATAAATCAAAGCTACTACTGATAAGTGATAATAAGAATCAAAGCTACTATTGTAGGGCAGTACAGTGCACAGACTCTGTTGCTACATAACCCACCATTTGTATGTTCCTGGTCCACCACTTCTCATGTTTAATTGATGGTCCTCGAGCAAGAATTTCAGACTTCAGACCATCAAGTTGATATGTGGATAAATTACTATCCTCTCTTTGAAGTTGTGATTTTGGTCCATTCATTTGATTTATATTCAAAGATTCATGCGCTTTGCTGGATTTGGATTCTGCAACCCTTTTATCAAAGTATATTCAAATTACTTAAATAATGATCAATTACTAGTAACAGTTCTCACCTTTTAAATTAAGTGAAAGTTAATTTTACAAATAACTGTGCAGAATTTGTACAATACACCTCGTAATATTTTAGAAAAGTGGTAGGTAGACCACTCTTATCAAAGTGTATATGAGTTCTAAGAATGGTCTCATTTTGCAAATTCTTGTTTGAAAATTAATCTCATTTTGAAACACTAAAGAAAGCATTTTCTTGAAGGAAACTAAAGGAGGAGAAGATGGGTAGTAGCTTTCATGCGCGGCACTGCCTCCTCCTCATTAGTCTGATAAAAAGAAAACTATCCACGCAAGAATAAAAGATTCAATAAGAAAAGCAAATATTTCTGAGTCCTGTAGTCTAGACTAAAGCAGAGCAATTTTTATTAGCAACAACTTATTTTAAAGTCCATGAACTTTTCGATTTTCTTCAATTGATCTTTACTGAAATTTTGGCTTTAATTAAATCTTCAAACTTCTATTTTTCTAACTGCGTAAAGGTGCATTTTATCCCTGAAGTTTTAAGCATGGCTCATATAAGTGCTCTTTCTTTTTTAAAAATAAAAAAATAAAAACAAAAAAACATGAGTTTTCAAAAAAATTAACTATCTAAGCCCCTCATATAATAGAAACCAATTTTAACTCATATTCTTTTTGCTTTTTTTTAGGACCTATTAATATGACATGGTAATAAATAGGTTAGATATACTATTTTTTAAGAAGAGAAAAAAACATTATACTAAAATCATCTCGAACGCATCAGCAATTTGCGTTAAAAAGGCACAAATTTGTGTGGGATCCACTCCAATCTCACGCCAATTCACATAACAAATTGTTGTGTGTGAAGAGTGCCACAATAAATTTGTTGTGGCATTGTTCACACCAGCAAACAGTATTCACTCATTTTTTTTTCTTTTTGTTGTGTATAATTACAAAATAAGTTGTATACTTTGAGATTTGAAATATTTTACACCAATTTCAACTTTACATTATTTTTCTTTTCATGATAATTATTTTGTTTATTTTTTTAATTAAAGAATATAAAATTCTTTCAATGTGTTATTATTTATATTTTCAAAACTAATATGATTATTTATATTAATTACATATATTATTAATTATATGTACATAAGAAATAATATATTCACAAAAATATAGAATAACATTACATAAATATTAAAATATTATCAAACATTATATAAATATTAAATATTTTAATAATCTGGTAGACCAGTTTCATATCCACCAATATTATCAAAATAAGGGAGAATTGCTATTTTCCCCCTGTATTTTGGTCTATTACACTATTTCATCCCTGACATATGAAAAAATACTTATTCATCCCTAACATTTGCAAAATCATATACTATTTCATCCCTACAGAAGGACTAATAAGTGTTAACTATTACAAATGTCAGGGATGAATAAATAATTTTTCAAATGTCAGGTGTGAAGTAGTGTAATAGGTCAAAATACAGGGGGGAAATAGCAATTATCCCTCAAAATAATCATTAAAATCATTAGAGGCAGAAGGTGGTGATGGTAGTGCTGGTTGATGTTGTGCATATCGCTTTTGTGTAATACGTGCTTGTTCAGCTTCAACAAATACACATATAGTTGGATTCTCGATAATATTCAAGATCCACATTAAAATTTTATTTTCTTCTCTTAATTCTTTCACTGATGTACACGCATAGTTTGTTATATGCTTGTAATCAGTCTGAACCGCTTTTCTTCAATGTCTTCCTAAACTTTTCATTTTTTTTCTTTTGAGTATTGATGATAATTAAAGTTTGTTCATCATTTTCTCTTTAACTTGGCTTTTTTAGTACCAATAGGGCAGGGCGTTTGGATGATCAACCACCAACATTTGAATCATCTGAATTAAGAGAAAATGGTGACAAATGAGGAGATTCAGGTACAAGAGAATCAGAGGTAGGTTATCTGATTCTAATGAGACAAATTTTTTTTTTTTCATGCAAGATTTTTCTCTTTTAATGCTGACATGATCTTTAAACCTTTTTGAAATTCTTTACAATATTCCACATATGATCAAATTTAAAACTTTTTTTTATTATTAGTATCTTGCATAAATAATATTTTTGCACGATTTAACTGCAAAATAACATATTTAAGTCAATAGATTCCATCATTTTAATTAATTATTAAAAATTAAAATTTCAAAAAAATAGAAATTTCAAAAAAAAAAAAAGGGCAAAGTCTGGGGGTGAAATGGAAATTGTAAAAAAAAAATTATAATCTAACGGGCCGTAATGTCACGGCCCGCTACACATATCGGTGTCCTTTAAAGAAAACTCATGTATTTGTTCTAAAAAAAGAAAAAGACTTATTAGAGCCCTACTAAAAACGTTAGGGGCAAAAATGCACCTTTGTCCTTTCTAATTTTTACATCCTTAACTTGACGTCTATTAAATTTGAACAGATTTTCCATCACAACATATTGTTTCCGTTAAATTTGAACTTTTCGAGTTTCATTGAAGAGATTCTTAATAAATTATTATAATTAATTGAGTCCTTGAACTTTTATTTTTTAAAATTTTTATATCTTTTAGTAAATATTTATGAAATATGTGTCAATAAATATTATGTGATGTGACTATTTAATGAAATTTATATCATGTAGAATTTTTGTTTAAAAAAATAAATTTGACTCTATATTGGCTTAAAAAAAATTGAGTTCAATTCGAATTTAACTCATGTTTTAATTTAATATTTTTTAGTTATTTAGTTTTATATGTAATATAATTTTTAAAATTAAGTTAAATTATTTCATAAATTTATTTAAAAATTTTCACTTAATTTTATTATTTAACTGAAATTTTATTGAGTTGTATATTTTATTTAATAAAATTAAGTAAAATAATAACATTAAGTTACATTTAACTTAATTTTATTATTTAACTTAAATTTTACTTAATAAAATTAAGTTAAATTATTTCGTAAATTTATTTTAAAAATTTTAACTTAATTTTATCATTTAAAAAATTAAGTCATTTATCAATTGATGGATGAATTTTAATTAAATTTTATTATTATATAATATTACAATTTTAATAATTAATATAGCAAAAAATTGAATTTAAGTTATACTTTATATTATTCAAATTTTATGGTACTATATTAATATACATTACATATATAAAATAAATTTATAAATTAAAGGATATTGATATATATAAATATTTTGATAAAAAATGTGAAGTTAGCAATGCAAAAATATCTATTATTAATAACTGAAAGTAAGTTAAAGTTATATTATTTAAATATAAAATTAAATAACTTAAAAATATTAAATTAAAAAATAAGCTAAATTCGAGTTGAACTCGAGTTATTAGGAGCCAATCTCAAGTCGAGTTTAAATTTACAAATAAAAATTTATTCTACATGGTATAAATTTTATCAAGTCACGTTATACAATGTTTACCGACACATGTTTCGTAAATATCAACTAAAGGATATAAAAATCAGAAAAATAAAAGTTCGAGAACTCAATTAAATATAACAATTCATTAAGGACCTATTAAAAAGAACTCGAAAAGTTCAGATTTAAAATAATATGATGTGACAATAGTTTTACAGAAATACTGCTCAAATGTAACGGACGTAAAATTAAGGATGTAAAAATTAGAAAAATAAAAGTTTGAAAACTCAATTAAAGATAAAAATTAAGTAAGGATCAATTGAAAGAAAACTAAAAAGTACAAGGATCTTAAGATAGTTTATTCCTTTTCACTAAAAGAAAGTTGAAACAACAATACATATAATTTATACTTCTGTTGTGGTCTAGACCGGAGCAGATGATCTTTGTCAACTAAATGTCTGTAAATGATAACCAGACACTCTTTACGATCTTTCAAATTAGACTTGAAGCACACAATGTATACGGCTGACATTGAACCTATAAAAGCATAAGATGGCCATAGGGAGTTAATGCAATGCTTGTGTTTTGCTGCCTCTGCTTCGTGCAATACTTTCTCAATTTGGTTTGCGGGGAGAGGCTAAAGAAAACATTAATATGATTTTACGTCTTGCCAGGGACAATACAACAGCGATAACAAACAGATATATGGGAGCTCTGGCAATAGTGTCAGGACTCAAGAATTGCAGTCCTGTGGGTAATGGTGCTGTGCTGCGGCAATGACAGTAGCGAGGAAAATGAACAGGGAATCACAAGTTTAGCAATTTAATAACTGTCTCTGCCGCTTTTACCTTTGAACCTGTGAATTTGAGAACCATGTTCCATTTGCTGAATAAAATTACAAGTAGCTAGCTAATTGCTTGTAAATATTCAAGCAAGCATCATCATAAACATAGGTAAACTGAAAAAATCTTGCATATCCTTTTCAATTCGTAACAAAAGAGCCACCATTACCAATCAAGAAAATCCATCAAACCCCATCAAAAAAAAAAAAAAAATCCAAACTTTTTTCAGCCCTGTTCTTGACATAAATCAATAACACAACAATACCCACAATTTTTTTTTTAAGTAGGAAAAGGACTAAACCCGCTATGTGCCATTTTCTCCAAGGGCCAAAACAAAGGCTTTGGGAGATTATCCCAATCAAACCAACCCCAACCATAACATTTATCAGGCTCAAGATTCTGAGGAACCTGATCAGGATCAGCCAAAACAGCTCGAAGAAACACAGTAACATAGTGAGATGGGTTCGGTTGCTCAAGAAAAACGTTGTTAGTAACCGTTAAAAACTCCATTTTCGTTATGTCCAAACCAGTCTCTTCCTTCACCTCCCTCGCTCCGCATTCCTCAAAGCTCTCTCCTGAAATTAATAAATTTTATATATATATATATATATAACTGATCGTATTCTTTATGGGGTTTCTATATAATATAGATGAGAGATCGGATACTGACCGAATTCGAGGTGGCCGCCGGGAAGGGCGAAGGTGGAGTCGCCAACGGAGGAGCGACGGCGACCTAATAGAACTGATTTTCCGTTCAGTAAGAAGACAACTACTGCTACACTTGGCCTTTGTTTCTCGCCTCCGTCTTCCATTTTTCCTCTGCTTTTGGGTTTTGGGTGTTGGAATTTGCATTATATTGGAGGTGAAACGGCGTCTTTACGTGTCGTATTGCAACCTGTGACGGTTTCTGTGTCGTATTGCAACCTGCTTGACAAGAGTACTACTTATTTTTTTAATGGTTTTCCCGCCAGGGAAGAAGGTGAAAGGAAAGGATATGGTGCTATGGATGTAGTTGAATATTTTAGTGATCCTCCAAAAGGAGAAAGCCACGTCAATGTAAATGAACTGAATTACATATTTACCCTTCGATGTTTGCAAACACTTTTTTTTTTTTTAATTTAAGACTTGGGTACCGATTAAATAGTTTGGACTTTTAGGATGTTGAATTCCACCTTATTTTTTTTTTTTTTTATAAATTGGGAGGTCATATGATTTTAATATTGATAGACTGTATAACAGAAGGCAGCTCTCTCCTTTAAATCGACAACGTAGAAATCGAATCCTGCACCTCGGGATATCCTTGCAGAGGAGTTACTACTTGACTACTCCCTTACTGGCGAATTCCACCTTACTTTGCTACTTTTTTTTTTCTTATTTTATCATTTTGTTTTTTCACACTTCTAAAAGCAAGAATAATTGAATACTACGCGCAAAATAGCTCCCTAACATAAATTTGAGAGATCTCTGTTTCAATTTTACCAATAATTAACGAAGGGGATGACGAATTTAATATCAAATCACAATTTCGATCATTAGCTCAAAGTAGCGCAGCCCTAATCTAATCTTATGGTAACATTTAATCACACAATACTTTGAAGAATTGTTTAATATTATATCACAAATGCAGTTGAGGCATGGTATAAACAATGTATGAATTTTGATTGCCGACTAAGTTTAAAGATCAGAAATGAATAAGGCCTTATAGACAATATTTGGACCAAAGGAATTTCCACTTTAGTGAAATGGGCTCCAAGATGAAATGGGCTATCCACAACTCCACAAGCTAAGCAATGATGTAATTTCATATTGAGATTTTTATGTTTTATTTAAATTTTAATTATTTAAAAGTTGTGATAATTTCATTACAAAATTGTGATTTTTTTTGTGTTATAAAATTGTGAAATGTATGTACTTTTCTAGAAATAAAAAAAAAGCTTTGTCGTAATTATTTTTATATTACTTCAATCAATCTAACTAACATAAAACTTTACAATCTTAGGAAATTTCAGTACCAGCAAGCGAAATTAATTATAATTATTATGAATGTATGGGATATTAATACTGAATAAATCAAGCAAAATTAATTATAATTATTCTGAATATATATAGTAATATTGAATAAGTTTTTGTACAAATGAAAAATTAACCATTTCAACCGACTAAAAAAACTTTATTGAGAGTCATAAATTTTTTTTATGGAATTGTGACAAAATTATCACTTATAAATACAATTTGCAGTGCAGAGAGTGCGAAAATGTTGCCAATAAACTAATGGTCATTTTAATTATAATAGAAGACTTTACGTCAATGTAGTGTAGTCAGTAGTGCTTTCTTTTTTAACACAATTCAGTAGTGCTTTCCGTGTCATGCAAAATGGTTTCTAGATATGATTAAGTTCTTATCAACAAAAATTTAATACAAAATAATCAAATTGAAAAAATATATATAAGCAAACTCAATAATAAAATTTACAAGTGAAAAGCATGTATATATAATATTGAGCTCTTATCAAGATCCGTACATAACAAAAAAATATGGACAATTTCTTTTTGTTCTTTTGCTATTAGATTTGACGATAGCTCAAAGTTCCTTATATATATATATATATATATATATATATATATATATATATGTCGAAGGGTCAAACTAGACCCTCAATTATACCGAAAGGTCAAATTGGACCCTCAACTATACCGAAATTAATATTGGATCTTAAAGTTTTTTTTGTCCTAACATAAACTCTTTCCTTTAAAATTGGAGTATGTTGGACCTTATTTTAAAAAATTCTTACAATTAAGTCCTACAGGTAAAACAAATTTTTAATTTTAATGGTTAATTAATGAAAAATTATTTAGATTAATAAATAAAATTGATAATTTTTTTTCTAAAAAATGTATATGACCTAATTATAAAGTTTTAAAAAAGGTTAAGCCTATATAATAATAATCAGAAAAAAGTTGTAAATTGTTTTTTAATTTTTTAAAAACGTTTTTAGGCTTAAAAATTTAAAAACTTTAGAATCAAGTGATATATATATAAAAAATTCATCAATTTTATTCATAATTTAATTTTAATAGTTAAATAATAAAATCTTATTCATCAATTCAATTTTAATAGTTGACTAACCAAAAATTATTTAGATTAATGATTAAAATTGATGAAATTTTTTTTGAAATGCATATTAATTAATTTAAAGTTTTAAAAATTTTTCGAAAATTTTAAATAAACTTTTAAGAAAAATATAGTTTTTTAAAAAAATAAAAAATTAGTATATAAGCTTAAAATTTTTTAAAAATTTATAATTTGGTGATATTTATTTTTGAGAAAAATTTATCAATTTCATTTATTAATCTAAATAATTTTTCATTAGTTAACCATTAAAATTAAAATTTTATTTGACTTATAGGATTTAATTGTAAGAGTTTTCTAAGATAAGGTCCAATATAATTCAATTTTAGAAGAAAAAGTTCCTATTAGGACCAAAAAAATTTTAAGGTCCAATATTAACTTGGAGGCATAGTTGAGGGTCCAGTTTGACCCTTTGGCCTATATATATATATATATAATTGGTTTAGTGTGGAGCATAATACTAATTAAACAATTAATCAAATGAGTGATATATGTAATTAATTAATGTGCAATATGGGGAGGATTGCCCCAATCTGTGCAGTCCATAGAAATTTAGGTCATGTGACCTCCCTATTAAAAAAAAAAAATGTGCAGCATGGTAAACAAATAACATTCTTAAAATTTGATCCTCAAATTCAACCTATTATATTATTAAGTCCCTATATTTTGAATAATTAATTTAAAATTTCTTAAAAATTTACTCTGCTTAATTATTATATTCCCATTATTTAATTTACCGTTAAATAGATCAATTTAAAAAATTAAAGGTTCTATTTGATCCCTGAATTTATAATATAATTTTAAATTCATTCAATTTTTTTATTAAATCAGTATAGATTTTTTAATTTATTATATTTCTAGTGCAACAATAATTATAATATCTAAATAATTTTTTTTTTTAACATAAAAATAAATTTAAAACATATTGATTTAGAATTGTCACTATTTCAATATGACTATGTAATCAATGGTATATTAATTAGGATTTATCAAATTGACATAAATTTAATTATAAAATCTTATCAAAATTATTTTAGTGTGTGTATGTATGTATATATACACACACATTGTTTATAAGTCTTTCAAGAATCACAATTATCAAGTCTCATTAAAAATATCATTTCAATATGACAAGCCTCATTTAGGGTGCAATGCTAATCATATTAGTATGGTAAACCTTAATTGATGAACACCAATTATAGAAATCACATTGGCATGATGCCAATTATGAAATTGAATATATGGCAGTATAATAAATTATAATTAATATAGTAATACTGATTCGTGAGTTGTATTAACATTATAACAATTAGTAAAATTGAGTTCAAATTAATGTGATAAATCTTAATTAATATAGTATTGATTACATATTTTTATTTGAGTGTAATTTTAAATTAATATATTTTTATTTTAATGTTAAAAATAAACATAATAAAAACAAAATAAGTTAAAATTTTATATTAATTTAGTAAAAGAATTGGATAAATTTGAAACTACAATACAAATTTAAGGATCAAATAGAACTTTTAAATTTTTAAATTAGTTGATTTAGTTCATTTAACGGTAAATTAAATGATAGAAATTTAATAATTTAATAAAATAAAATCTTAAAAAAACATTATAGTGATTAATATATAGATGTTATATTTAGTAATTATTACAGTAATTATTAAAAATATAAAACTTTAGTAATTTAGTAGTATATAATACTCCCTTTGTTTTTTTTAATTATCGTTTAAGAATTATGCACATAGATTAAGAAATGTAATTAATATATGTGTAAAATATTATACTACCCTTATAATAATTCCCTCAATCAATTACTCGTATTAATTTTGTATATTTCCAAAAGTAATATATATATAAATAAGGATATAATAAAAAAAATAATTAAAATATATTAATAATTAAAAACGTTAAATAAATTAGAACAAAAAATTTAACGTAAATCCACAACTAAAAATGAACAGGAAGTATCAAACATAAAGATGTTAAAACCCTTATATTATTATTATTATTATTACTGTTAACGTCAAATGTCAGTGTTGGTTTGGTTAGAGGGGTGCCTGATTGGACCCATTTCAACATTTGCCATTAATGGTTGCGTATTTGGAAGGTATGTTTGCATTCTATGCCGCCAAAATTATTTGTTTGGATGATTTTCAAAAAAAAAAAAAAAAAAGTTTTTGTTTGGATGCTCGCGAGGTCTAGATCAAACTGTTTCGTCATAAAATTTAAATTTAAAAGGTTTTGAGGTTTGATTTTTAGTGGGAATAATAGTAAATAATTTTATGTTTTTTTTACTTTTTACTATGTAAGAGCATCTCTAATAGTATTCTTTATTTTCAAGAGTATTTTTTCTCAATAAAAAGCATCTTAAGGAATTTTTAAATATAGAGAGTGAAAAAATTTATACAACTCTAATAGACTCTTTATATTTTTAATCTTCATTTTACTTTATCCAATAAATATTAATGCTTAATTTTTTTCTCCTTTTTTTTATAAGATTTCCCTTTATTTATTTAAATTTTTTCTTCCATTTGATAAAAGAGAAAATTATTTTCAATAAATAGATAAACATCAATTAATATTCTGCATGGGGAATTGAAATATTTTAGAGTAGAGAGTGAGGTTTGACTTTCTACATGTAGAGAGCCAAACCAACTCTCTACTCTAAAATAAAAATTTAGAGAGTATTGGAGACCAATTTTTTGGTTTGACTCTTTAAAATAAAAAATTTTACTTAAATAAAGAGCCTATTGGAGATGCTCTTTTAAATATATATATATAGGAATAAAGTTCGATTTAGCCCTCAAACTTTTCATGAAAGTTCAATTTGACCCAAAATGACCTTTTTAGCCCAATTCAACGCAAAACTTACACTTAATGTATCATTTAAACCCATTTTGTGACAAATTTTAGAGCATGTAACACACATCCATTTAAGGGTGCATCCACAGTTAAAAAATTTAAATTGTCAGTATAATTAAGCCTAATTAAATGATTAATAATGGGAAACATTATCAGTGCTAAATGGCTTTCTCCTTCACCAGACAAAACGTTGTCGTTTCAAACAGTACATCATCTGCTCATTAAACTAGAAATCGAGAAACAAGATGATGATGATGGTTATGAGCGCCCATCTTATTTCCATCATCCCATATCCACCTTTCATCTACATGCTTATGCCCATGCCCAAGAAACCTAAACAAAACCTGAAAACAATCCTGTAACCGCCCAACCTAAACCCCTCCCTCTCTATTCGCCTTGGTCTCAATTCCCTCTCCATCCGCCTGAGTCTGGGCTGCCCTCCCTCTCAATTCACCTTTCTGCCTCCGCCACACTTTGCTGTTACAGTCTCTTATTTTTTTACAGAGAGTGGTGTGGGGCCATTGCATTGCTGGATGAAGATGAGACTGGAGAGAACGAGACGAAGCTAAAGTAAGAGTTGGAAGCACTGGCGAAGGAAAAGCTGTCGCTGATCAACGAGAATGAATAGATCAAAGATGAGGTGATGAAACTAAGGGCCAAGATTGACTCACTGAAATCACAATAATCAGAGCTGAAATCAGTGGTCAAAGAAGCAGAAAAGAGAAAGAAAGCCATAGATGCGGTGGCTGTAAGAGCCTCACAGCTCGAAATTGAAATTTCTAGACTTCAGCATGATTTGATTACAGTAATGAGTGAAGGAGAGGAAGCGAATGGTGAGGTAACAGAGCTTAAGAAATTAATGGGATAAATAGAAGCAAAAATCAAAGATGTAAAGAAAATAAGAATGAAAATGGAGAAGAAAGTGAGGGAACTGGAGAAAAAGATTGAGAGGAGTTGAATAAGTAAGGACGGGTACTGTGTATATGGTGGTTGTTGTGAATTCTTGATGTTTGATATTTTTTTTATTGGGTGTGGATTGTAGAATAATTAGGTTTTAAATTAGTAAGATTATTGCTCAAAGAAGCACGTAGGTTGTTCGATGAAATGCCGCAGAGAGATATTATTTCTTATGCTTCCATGATTACTGTTTACTTGAAAAACAATGATCTTCCCAAGCTTAATAAGGCTCGTCAAGTTTTTGATCAAATGGTGAAGAGAAATGTGTTCTCCTAGACCAGTTTGGTGTCTGGGTATTTTAGGTTTGGTAATGTAGAGGAGGCAATGCGGGTTTTTCGTCAAATGCCCAAGAAGAATATGGTTTCTTGGACTACTGTGGTGTCGGGTATGGATTTTTGAGAAAGGAATGGCTTGATCGATTTGAAGAGGTAATTATAATTTTCTGTTAAGGCTCTGTTTTTGTTGCTGTGGAAATTCAGTTTTGAATGGATTTGATCAGGTAAAAAGTTTCAGGTTAATATGGTGTTTTTGTGGTTTATTTTTATGAAGCAAGACAATGTGCGATTTTTTGGCAACCAAATGGGGTGTTATTGTTACTATATTGACGTAATTGGTGTTTATTTGTGATTTTTATTGAGTTTATGATTGTCTTTTAGATGAATTGGATTTGGGTTTATAGATTCAAGAGGTTCTCGTGAAGTTCAAGAAAAATGCAGTTTGGTTTGAGCCTGATTCTGGTATAATTTATGTCAAGTATCAGTTGAGTGTTGATGGAGCCACAGGCCACTGCAGAACATCTATACAGTGGCGGAGGAGGTGCTGGTGGAGGCAGTGGAATTGGTGGTGGTGGTGGCCTTGGAGGTGGTGCGGTAGTTGGAGTTGGCGGAGTAGTGGCCTTGGAGGTAGTGGAGTTGGAGGAGGCGGTGGCTTTGGAAGAGTTAAAGAAGAAAGGGGGTTTAATAGTGGTCATAGCATTTTTCATTCTCAATGTTTAATTATATTGTTTAACCATTTTTTAATGTTAATTCCTATTGTTTAACCATTTTTTAAATTTTTTTATAGTGTTTTAATTAGGATGTGTATTACACACTCCATTATTATTTAGAAAATGTGTTTAAATGATACATTAAGTGTAATTTTTGTGTTGGATTGGGCCAAAAAGGTCATTTTGGACCAAATTGAACTTTTATGAAAAGTTCTAGGGCCAAATCGAACCTTATTCCTATATATATACATTAGTAAATAACCACGTGCTTTGCACGTGAATAAAATTTTTTTTGTACACTCGTGATGGTAAAGAAATTATTAATTATATACTTTGATATTATTATTATTTAATTAAATAAAAAATAAAAAAAAACAAAAACAAAAGTGTTATATATTAATTTTTGATAAAAATTGAGAGCAAATATCAGTAGGTGCATCCAATTATTCCAACTAGGTTGGCACAATCTTAGCACCCACCCTCATCATCTATTTGGACTCAAAATGAAATTAATAAAAATAAAATGAATAATCCAATTACAAAAAAGAGTGAATCATCAAGAGAAGCGAAACCTCTCTACAACACTAAAATCTTCATAAAGAAGATTAATACAAAAATCTGGACATGAGTGCCACCATTGAAAATCAGCATGATGAGCTCTAAACTTTGCTAAGCTATCTGCTACCCCATTGCCTTCACGATAAATATGGGAAACTATCAAATTCAGATGCTTGAGATTGTCCAAGTAAGAATCCCATTGAAACCAAACAATCCAAGGAACTGCATTCGATTTAGATTTAAACAAATGCACAACCCAAGTGGAATCACACTCTAGCCATAAATTATACCAGCCCAATTCCTTTGCCTTTCTAATAGCAAACATAGTAGCTTTCAATTCAGCAATATAAGCCAAACTAATACCTGTATTAAAAGCAAAAACACCAGTAACATAACCTCTGGCATTACGGAAAACCCCACCAACACCAGACATTCCGGGAGATCCAGCAGCAGAACCATCAGTGTTAACTTTAATCCACCCAGAAATAGGAGGATGCCAAGTAATACTAATAATCTGAGGAGCTTTTGAAGGAATTGCTGCTATATGCAACAAAGAAAGAATATGCCTTTCCACCAAAGAATTATGCACTGAACCATGCCCAAAAAAAGCACACTCTTTAATCATCTTCCAAAGGCTGCGAAGAGCTAGAAAAATATTTGGATGTGCCCCTTATATATTAATATAATAATTAATTATAATTATAACTATAACTATAAATAAAACAAAAAATAAAATAAAATGTGAAATTAAAAATATCTGATAAATAATTATAAGAAAATGTTTGTCTAACTAAGACATATTATTTATTATTTTTTTGAAAGCATTTTATTAGTTAAATATGAACATTTACAATATATAACATAAATTTAATAACACTACACCGGAGTAAACCATTTTGTTCGATAATTAAATGACTGTTTAATAAAAAATTGACAATAAAAATTTTAAATTTATCAACATTTTCATTAAAGGATACATATATCACTCAATTTTCATGCAATTTATTGCTGTGATGGAATTATTTTTGATCCTATTGTAATGTGATATTCTTTCATTGTCAACCATCTAAACCCAATAACAAACAAAAGGAAGACAGACTAGCCAAAACTTTCCCCAAGTCAAGACCACACATGAAAATGGCTCTCCATGCAACCTAAAAGACCAATATGCAAAGCCTATTCAGAACCAGCAAAAACTAAGCTTGAAGTTTTGCTATGATATTAAGTTAGAACCAAAAGTTCCCAAAAAGAATCATAAAAGTTTAGTGGTACCCATTGCTAGATAAAGATTTGTATTTGTACATACATTATGTGGGTCCACAAGTGGTCAATTAGTGTGTTCAACCATTCATTGAACCAATTTTTTGGCCATTGTCCAAAATTTATTATAGATTGTTGTTTTCAATATATTAATAGCAACGAGGAGGAGAAGATCCAATTGGATTCTCGTTGTATCCCCAGTTGATCTTTTATGGAAGCTTAGTTGTTTCAAAAAAAAAAAAAAAAAAACGAGGAGGAGAAGATGGCAACATGTGCTTTTGGGGTCTTCCATTGAGAGAGAGCTTTGAGACATTGGCAACATCTTTGCTAGATTGCCTTTTTTAATAGCCATGGGACCATTGCCATCCAATTGCATGTCTGACCATTGCCATCCAATTGCATGTCTATGTGGTCTCATTTAGGGGTGAGAATTTCCGAACCGAAGTCGGATGCTGGTCCGGAACTGAACCGACCCGAGACGGGTCGGCTTCCATTTTCAGAGACATGCAAGTTTCAGGCGGGTTCGGTTGGGTTCCGAAAACCAATATTTACTAGTAATATATATATATTAATATATAACAATATTTGGTTATGGCACAATGACGAAGACTTATTAGGAAATATAATTGGTTGTGGGTTCGAATCCCACAACCAACATATTTTATTTTAGTGTAAAAATACACTAAAATGGCGTAGCTGGGACTCCAACCGTGGTCTCTAGCCAAGAAACAAAGCGTCAATTCCGTTGGTACACCAAATATTTCATTGTTCTTTGTCTTTTTTTATTTGTTTTATTATATCTTCGGGTACCCGTAACCCGACTGAAAACCGACACCAAACCCCAAACCCGACTCTGTTTTGATTTTTTGAAAAATTGAAAACCCGAACCCGACCCGTTCTCACCCCTAGTCTCATTCATTACTCCCCCAATAATTTGCAATATAAATATTGTTGCTAAGTTACAAATGCAAATTTGATTGTTATTATATTGTTTGATATATTTTTCTACATTTTTAAAAAGGATTTAAAAAACAAGAATGATATTTAGTAAGCCCTTATTTGGTTCAATTCTACCAAGAAATTTATTTTATTTACAAATGAATTCCTAATAAAATTTATTTTCAAATGAATTTTTTTTAATAAAATGGGTTTGGTTCAAATGAATAGTTTATGGAATTCATTTAAAATGAATTTCATATTTTGTTATATTATGTTTGGTATAAATCTTAAATTCAATTTTTTTGTCAAAAATATCTTTTTAAATATAAAGATGTTTTTGAAAATAAAAATAAGGAGGGATATTTTAGTCATTTAAAAATATAAAATTTATAGAATTCATTTGGAAACCCCAACCATTTTGATAGAATTTGGTTTAGTTATAATCAATTCCACAATTTTAAAAATTTGAAATTGCAAATGAATTCCATATAAAATTCATTTAAATCAAACATATATCATTTGAATTTGCAAATGAATTCCATAAAATTTTATGAAATTCATTTATACTAAACACACTCTAAAATAAAATGTTAATCCAACCAAAAATTACTTTCACTTAACATAAAAAACATAAAATGTTAAGGTGATCGATTATCATATCTTGATAATCAATTAAATGTATGGTAGAATTTTATTAACATTTAAAATAGGACTTAATTTGTTGCTAATGAGAGGCAACACAATTGATTATTGTATTGCGGCTTCAAGAATGAGCTATTAGATTCTATTCATAAGTAGAGCATATTTATAATATTTTTTAATTTATGGTTTATTTGATTTTTAGAGGGTATTTGGTTTAGCTGATTGAGGTGACTGATAGAGATTTTTCCTCAATTAGTTAAAACATAGGTGTTTGGTAATATTCTAAAAACAATAAATGGTAGCTAATTTTATTCAAAACAGCTTCAGATCCAATCAGCTCTAATTTAGAATTTTTTCCAATCAGCTGATAGTTGATTTGTTTATATTTTTTATTAAGACTATTTTACCCTTATTAAAAATAAATAATAACAAATAATTCCATTTAAATTAAATGTATATAGTCATATTTTTATATTTCATAATAAAATAAATATTATTTTAAACTATAATTAATGATCAAATAATCATAATACTTATACCTATAATTATTTTAAAAAATTATACAATAATATTTACATTTTAAAATTAATTTTAAATAATTTCTATTAATAATTTTAATAATATTTGAACCAAAGATAATAAATTATTGTTTATTATTATATATTATTTT